>VATF01000012.1:0-223179 GCA_008065175.1 Metschnikowia caudata
GCCAGCGCGGGCACGGCGGGCACGGCCGCGGGCAGCCCGGGCGCGGCCGCGGCGGCCGCCGCGCCGCCGTCCGTGCGCCGCCGCTTCACGGAAAGCGCCCGTATCTCGTTGCCCAAGAAGCGCTTCTCGTCCTCGAGCTTGCCCACGGTCTGGCGCAACGCGGCGATGTGGTCCAGCGCGGCCGCGCCGGCCGCGGCGATCTGCAGCTGGAGGCGCGCGGTCTCGTCGGCCTTCAGCCGCTGGAGCGACTCGAGCTGCGCCCGCAAGATGGCGATCTGGCCGTGGGCGGCGAAGAGCTGCGGCGGCGCGGGCGCGCCGGGCGCGGCAGGCGCGGCGGGCGCGCGTCCGGTGGCCTGCACCAAGCGCATGAGCTCGTCGTCGTCGTCGTCGTCAAAGTCGGACATGGGGGTGGTTGGTGATGCACGTGCGCGCGCACGTGCCGGGCCCGTTTTCCAGCCATCGCAAAAAAAGCCGCCCGCTGCAAACTTCACCAATGGCCCAGAAAACGCCCCCCACGGACGCCCCGGCCGCCAGCAAGCCCGCCGCCGCCGCCGACGCGCCCGTTCTCGTGCCCGCGCGCCCCGCGGTGCTCACGTCCAAGGACAAGGACACGCGCCGCTTGGTGGTTGTGCTCTCGCAGGCGTGCTTGGAGACCCACAAGATCAACAGCGGCAGCGCCGGCGGCGACAAGTACGCGTTGCTCAACTGCGACGACCACCAGGGCCTCTTGCGCAAGATGGGCCGCGACATTGCCGAGGCCCGCCCGGACATCACCCACCAGTGCCTCTTGACGCTCTTGGACTCGCCCATCAACAAGGCCGGCCGCTTGCAGGTGTTCATCCACACCGCGCGCGGCGTGTTGATCGAGGTCAACCCGAGCGTGCGCATCCCGCGGACCTTCAAGCGCTTCTCCGGCTTGATGGTGCAGCTATTACACAAGCTCTCCATCCGCTCCGTCAACCTGGAGGAGAAGTTGTTGAAAGTCATCAAGAACCCCATCACCGACCACCTCCCCACCAAGTGCCGCAAGGTCACCTTGTCGTTCGACGCCAAGATCCGCCGCGTGCAGGACTACGTGTCGACGTTGGCCGACGACGAGAGCATATGCGTGTTTGTGGGCGCCATGGCCCGGGGCCAGGACACCTTCGCCGACGAGTTTGTCGACGAGAAGATCGGTCTTTCCGACTACCCGCTCTCCGCGTCCGTGGCCTGCTCCAAGTTCTGCCACGGCTGCGAGGATGTCTGGGGCATTATGTAACTAGAACAGAGTACAGGAGATACGAGACAGACAGAGACGTAGGCGTGGGAGCGCTGGACAAATTTGAAGAACAGATTTGTTGGGGAGCTGGGACAGTTTAGGAGAGGGCGGGGTGCTACAAGTGACGCCGGGACGATCAAGGCCCTCGATCTGGGCACCTGGATCATGATTTTGGCAGAAAAGGTGCACTGGGGAAACGGCCACCAAAACCTAGGCCGCCGTGTGGACAAAGCACCAATCACACGCCACTGGGAAAACATGCACTCTTTGGCCAATGCACCGTCAGGCCCGGCAACCGCACCAATGCACTTTTTGGCCATGCGCAATCTGCCCAATGCACTCTCTGACCAATGCGCAATCTTGCCCTCTGACCAATGCACAATTTGTCTCATCTCGAAATGCACCAGGCACGCTGCCCCGGCGGGTTTCTGCATTCCTGTTTCCAGCCCTCCCAAAATTAGCGTATCCACAAACAGAAAGTAGCCGTCTGTCACTTGCAGTCTCGGTGAAGCCATCTCTCGTCCTGCACGCGGCGCAACATCACCAGCTTCCTACACCTCACCTTATGGAGCCCGAAACAGTTCCCGCGGCGCCCCCGCCCGCACCCGCGGCACCCGCCGCCACAGACACGGCGCCCGGCGAAACCGCCCCTCCGCAGTCGCCGCTGCCCGAAACCACGCCGCCAAACGAGCCCCAGCCGCACCACGCGCAGGCCGCCGAATCGGAGCCCGCGCCGCCGGCCAAGAAAACCGTCTCCGGCGACGACTTGTACCGGCGGTCGTCGCAGTACCGCGAGTGGTCGTTTGCCGCCGCGGAGCTCGTCCAGCGCAAGCAGCAGGCCAACGAAAAGGGCCGGCTTGCGGCGGAAAAGCGGTTCGCCGAGGCGCGCGAGGCGCTTCTCGCCGAAAAGCCCGCGGTGTTTGCCGCGCACGCGGACGCGCTCTCCGCGCCCGAGCTCGTGTCGTTCGCCGACGAGCAGAAGTACTTGCATTTTTTCGGGCAGCAGATTGTGCAGATCTGCGCCCACTTCAACATGCCGTCGCAGGTGCGGGCCACGGCGATTGCGTTTTTCAAGCGGTTCTACCTCGTCAACTCGGTGATGGAGTACCGCCCGCGCAACATCTTGTACACCGCGGTGTTCCTCGCAGCGAAGCTGGAAAACTACTTCATCGGCATCGACACGTTCTGCGCGCGGATCCCGAAAACGAGCGCCAAAGACATCCTCGACTTGGAGTTTGTGGTGTTGCAGGCGCTCGGCTTCACGCTTTTGGTGCACCACCCGTTCCGCCCGTTGTACGGCTTCTTCCTCGACTTCCAGCTGGTGCTCTTGCACCCGCACCCGGTCATGTACGACGTGTCCATCGACACCATTGGCCAGCTCCACGACAAGGCCAAGCGCTGGCTCAACGACCACGCGCTTCTCAGCGACGCTGCGTTGCTCTTCACGCCGCCGCAGATTGCCTTGGCCGCGCTCTACGACGCGGACAAGCGCGTCACCGACCGCTACCTCCGGCGCAAGTTCTTGGGCCCCGACGAGCTGGACACCGCCCCGGGCGCGCGCGACTACGACCACTTGGTGCGCACGGTCCGCAGGTGCGTGCAGCGGGCGCGCCTGGAGCCCGAGACCTCGCGCGAGGAGAGCACGCGCATCGACGAGCGGTGCTTTTTCTCGTTGCACCCGGCCAAGCTCTTGAAGAAGCGCATCAAGGCGTTGGGGCTGTGAGCTCCTGGCCCTGGCCCCGGGCCGCGGGCCCCACACGCATCCACACAAACTGCCCGTGCGCAACGTTTCACGCCCGTTTCACCTGCAACAAGGTTTTGGTGTGGCACGGTCTTTTATGGTCACACACATTATGAGCATGCAGCTTCTGTAGGACCATCACTGGGTGACGTTCAGAACACGGCAGACGCAACCACACAATCACATGAACGAAGCAATACACCGAAACTTACACTTATGTTAGACACAAGCACACAAATGTAAAAACATCGCCAGAAACTAAAAATGAGCCTTATCTTTCAGTCACATGAACGAATGTTCAAACATCGCCAGAAACTAAAATTGAGCCTTATCTTTCAGTCACATGAACAGATGTAAAAACATCGCCAGAATCTAAAATTCAGCCTTATCTTTCAGTCACATGAACAAATGTAAAAACGTCGCCAGAACCACATGAACACGTGCTCACACATCGCCAGACACTATTTTCAAGCAGACAAAAATTATCATATAAACGTTGGTAACTACTCGAGGCATACCTTTGTACGTAGACAGACAATGTTGTTTATATGAACATGGTCTAATGCCTAGATCATACAGCTTTAGCACATGATCTCTCTTTATGCGTACTACAGCTTGTGTGAATGGGCCATACTCAATGCACAACCCAGGTAGTTGTACATAGCCCAACATTCATACAGACAACCATTTACCCAACGATGTTTGCACATATAAAGTTAGATCGACAGACTAAGACATAGATGTACAAACCAGTTACGGATATATACGAATACATGTATATACAGAATACATGCATATACAAGCTACACACATAAGCTAGTTACTTGGATGTACAAGTTGCATTGAATACAAGTTGCATGGACCAGTTACCGACATTTAAAAAATACATACACATCCCAGTTACATGAACAGACAGGCTATATACAAATACAAGTCACAATGATATAAAAGTCACAACGATATACAAGTTACAGTAATACACAAGTCACAATCACATACCAGCTACAAAGATATCCAAGTAGAAAATGTGCACTTGTTACTTTAACGACATACTATACAGATCTATGATGCAATTGCACTATTCTATAGCCACACATATACAGAAGCCTTACTTATACCAGAGATGACAGCTTTCAACGTCATACAGTAATACTCTTATACATAAAATATAATGATATTGACCGTATATAACGAACCGCACATATAAAACGAAGGACACTTGACACGAAGATCCACTTTGCATCAAAGTCAACAGCTTACACGCAAAAGCCACCTGAATTAAATATCTTCATACATAAGAGATAATCAGTACATCGTACAGAATCAATACTTTCAATGGATGGCCCATCCACTTCACAGAAGCCATACACTAATACACTCTTGGGAGATGATACAGTAACCATAGACCACTTTTTGCCAAAGTACGTTCCTTGACTAAGACTTTGCTTCATACATGACATTTGCTTTCACATGTCCTAAACGATTCTCTCAATTGCGACAACTCAATTGCAACGCTACGCATTTGAACTTTTGATGGATTCCAGTGGTCATCGCTCTGGAAGTTCTCTTCACAATCACAGCTCCAGTCGCTGGTCTTTTTTCGATAATGCAATATTTTTGAGACTGACATCTGCTAAAATCAAACACGGAAGCCAGGTTCCGCCTGCTTTTGGAAATCGCACACTGGCAAGACTGAAGCTCCTGCTGGGTTTACTCAATTGCAGTCAAACCTGTGATCTTGGCTCTTGCTTGGGTTAGAATCAGGTGCTCTGATCCCAAACGACCAACGCCCTGTTTTGTAAATCTGCTTACATTTGCAGCTATGAAAACGCAAGTCACAATCTCATATTTTGCACCCGAAAGACAGAGCGTACTGCTTAATGGAGCCCACAGGAAACATACAATTGCAGTCCTCCCGAGCTGACTTTTTCGGGCTCTCGCACTGCTTTTGCTAGCTTCTTGCCAAAACTTGCAGTTCTCGATGTTCAATATTTAGAGAAGTAGTACTGAGCCATTCAGAGCCATTTCCATTTGCCGGAAGACCACATTCTGACTCTGGACTAAATTTGTTTCTGACTATACCGCAGGTACTTTGGTCCAATGCCAGGCCAGGACATGCCTCCAGATGAGTCGAAAGGCCGGTCCTCTTTGCAGTTCCCTTTGGCTTTTTATGCATCGGTTTGTAGCCAGCGCACCTTGGACTTTCAGCCTGTGGTACAAAGACATTCCGGCACTTCTCTCTTGGTGGCAGTTGTGGCTTGTTCGCTGGCCCCGCCTCCGTCTACACCGGCGCTGTGTTCATGTAGCATTAATTCTATCAAACGATTGGCAGGTCTAGCCCTCCAAAACACCCTCCTTCTCCAACACACGGTAAATCTCCTTGAACAAGGTGTTGGAGGTCACGCTGGAGCCCTTCACGTGCGTGCAAATGACCTCTGACTTCTGCCCCATGTCCCGCTGGGAAACCTTGATGCGGAACTTGCAGCTCTTGAAGTTGAACGAGTTGCGGCTCGAGATGCCGCCCATGATGTTGTAGCCCACGGAGTCCGCCTTCAAGTTCTTCAAGCCGAACGTGGTCCACGACGTCAAGAGCGCGTACAACGCGGTGGTCATCTCGTGGCGAGGCAAGATGGTGGCGTAGCGGTGCACCTCGGTCTGGTGCAGCGACGAGCTGAACAAGCGCGTGAAGATGCCGCCCTTCTTCTCGTCCACGGAGCTGGCCGGCGTCGGGAGCTGGTGCTGCGGGTCGTCCATGTACTTCTTGGACCCCCACGAGAGCTTGCGGAAGATCAGGCGGTTGCGTTTCTGCGGGGCGTCGGCGCCCGCGGAGGCACCCGCGCCCGCGCCCGCGCCTGCGGTTGCCCCTGCGTTTGGCGCCGCGGCGGCGGCCGCCGCGCTCGTTCCCGCACTGGCAGCGACATTCGTCGAGTCCACCAATGGCGCCTTGCCGTTCTTCTCGGCGAGCGTGCCGTAGGGCTTGGCGCGCGCGCCGCCGCTGGCGTTCTCCACATTCTCCAAGTCCGGAAGCAACATGGTGTTTGCGCTGGGCTTGACGGCGCTCACGCGCGGGCGGGCCTTGTCTGCGGCGCGCGCGGGCGGCTTGCCCTCCGGAAGCTTGATCTGGTCAAACACGGTCTGGCCGTGCGCGTCGGGGCGGCCGTCGTCCTCGGCAAAGGTGTAGTCGCAGTCCGCGGCCAGCTGGCGGCGGTCGGCCTTCAACATGGACACCCTGTTGCGCGCGCCGCCCGCGTAGTAGGACAGGCGGCGGTTGGCCAAGTGCTCGTCAAAGTCGATGACGGAGGCCGAGTCCACGGGCTCGTCGTCGGGCATGCGCGCGCCGTCCAAGCGGTCGGCGAAGCTGGTGCGGAGGCCCGGGATGGAGCCGGACACGCCGCGCGAGTGGGCGCGCGACAACTGCTCCTGCTCGGCCAACTCGTCGTCGTCCAAGTCCTCGTTGTGGGTGTCCAAGAAGCTGTTCAAGTCGTGGTAGGACTCCTTGGTGGACTTGAGCGTGAGGAGCGACAAGCGCTTGTTGGAGTTGGAGAACGCGGACAGGCGGCGCGCCACCTTGGGGATGTTGACGCTGCCAATGAGCGTCTTCTCCGGCGGCTTGTCCGCGCGCAGGTCGCGCTTGGGCGGCGCAATCAGGTGGCGCTTGACGCTGCCGCTGAGGTTGAGCTGCGAGTTCAAGAGGCGCGACTTGCGGATCTCGGACATGTACTCGGCGCTCAAGTCCGGCTCCTCCGGGTGCTCCGGGAGCGCGAACGCCAACTGCGGCGTGCCGCCGCCCACGGACACCATCAGCTCGCGGTGCGCCTTGCGCAGCGCCTTGTACTCGGCCTCCAACGCGTCCTGCGCCCGCGTGATCTCGACGTTCTCGTGTGCGATCCACAACGGGTCCAAGCGCGACACCGGGCGGCGCGTCAACACCGGGTTGCGGCGCGGCGCGGGCTGCGTGACGGACCGCTGCTTGATGGTGGCCAAGTCCGCGGCGGTGAACGCGTCGGCCAGTTCCGCGGCGCCCGCCGAAAGCGCCCGCGCGGGCGGCAGCGGCCGCGGCTGCGGCTCGGGCCCCGCGGGCTCCGGCGCGGGGTCCTCGGTCACGGTGATGTGCAACTTGCGCGACGAGAAGAGCAGGCGGCGCAGCTGGCGCTTCTTCTGCTTGGCCAACTCGCGGCGCGCCTTGAACTCGGCGTCGTGCTTGCGGCGCTCGAGCTCCATCAAGCGCTCGTACTCGCGCGCCTTCTGCTCCTCGTCGTCAATGAGCATCTCGTCGTCCTTGTTGTACGCCTCGTGGTTGAAGATCTTGTCGCACAACGTGCCGAACGTGGCGGACGTGCGCTTGGCCAGCTTGTCGACGTACTCCCAGTCCGTCTCGTTGCTGAGCTTGGCGTACGTGGAGAGCAACTTGACGGTGATGGAGTTGCGCTTGAGGCCGGACGTCAACGACTGGCGCAACGACTTGCGCCGCGCGGCGCGCGCCACGAGCGGCGGCGCCGCGGCCAAGCCCGCACCTTTGCCGGCCGCACCGCCGTGTTCGCCGCCGTGTTCGCCGTCGTTTTCGCCGCCGATTTCGCCGCCGTGTTCGCCGTTTTCGCCGGCGCCGCCGCTATTTTTGCCGGCGCCGTAGATGGAGTCCTTGGACGGGAGCGTGGGCGGCATGTCCGGCGCCGCGGCCATGATCTCGTTGTAAATGTTGCGCGGGAGCGGCCCCGCCAGCGCGCGGAAGCTCAGGCTCTTGGCCGGCAGGCGGCGCGGCGAGCGCGCGGGCAGCTTGTACGGCAGGTTTGTGGCGCTGGACACCGCGGAGGTGCGCGCGCCGTAGCGGCGCTGGAACGACACCGGGCGGTGGCGCGCGGTGCTGGCGGGCACCTGGCTCGCGCGGCGGCGCGACGGCGTGTGCAGCGCGCGCGAGAGGCCCAGCGCCAGGCGCGGGAGCCGGCGCGGCAGCGCGGCCACGGTGCCGTCGTCCTGGGTGTGGCGGTAGCGCAGGAGCAACGCGTAAAAGGTCTTTTCCGGGCCCGGCCCGTCGGCCAAGAGCGCGGCGACAATGTCCGCCTGCGGGCGGCCGTTCCACAAGATGGCCAAGTTCTCCAAGATGTGCGGGTCGATGTTCTTGGCCAGGCCCAACGACGTGTGCGCGGTCTGCGGGTGCGGCAACGAGCGCACGCTGATGAGGTCCTCGTTGGGCACGGGGTACTTGGCGAGGAGGCGGTGGTGCAACACGTCGGCGGTGGACGGGCGGCGCGCCGGGTCCGCCGTGAGCATGCGCGCAATCAAGTCGCGCGCGTCGCCGCTGAGCTCGGGCGGCATGTCGAAGCTGCCGGCCTGCACCTTGAGCAACAAGTTGCGGATGTTCTCGTCGTCAAAGGGCAAGCGGCCAGTCAACAAGGCAAAGAGAATCACGCCGCACGACCACACGTCCGACGCCGCGCCGTGGTACTTGAGCCCGGACACGATCTCGGGCGCGGCGTAGTGCGGCAGCCCGCACGACGTCTCCAAGAGCTTGCCGTTGCTCTCCAACGCGGCCATGCCAAAGTCCGCGAGCTTGACGTTGAGCGCGCCGTCGAGAAGCAAGTTCTCGGGCTTCAAGTCGCGGTGGCAGATGCCCAACGCGTGGCAGTACGCGGTGCCCAACACAATCTGGCGGAAGTACTTGACCGCCTCCTGCTCGTGGAGCGGCCCGCGCTCGACCAACAAGTCGAACAACTCGCCGCCCTCCACGTACTCGAGCACCAAGTACAACGCCTTGGACGTCTCCCACACGTCGTACAACCGCAACACGTTGGGGTGCGTCAAGAGCTTCATGATGATGATTTCCCGCTCGATCCCGTAGGGTAGGCTGCCCTTCTTGTCCCGCGGCTGCTCGTACTCCTCGTTGAGCTCCAGCTTGGACACAACCTTGACGGCCGCCTTCTGGCCCGTGAGGTGGTGCACGCCCAAGAGCACCCGCCCCGTGGCGCCGCGGCCCAAGGTCTTCCCTAGCTTCCACGGGCCGATTCGCTGTGGGTGGCTGTGCACGTTGGACACCAGCGACAGCAACGATCCTTGTCTGGAGATCATGTTAGCGAGTGGATGGTGGTAAATCTGCTGGTGTGGTGGTTCTGGGGGGGTTGGCGTGGTGCAATTGCAGAAAAGAACGTGTATCGGCGGCGCTGCCGGTGTACAGGCGTGGCTAGGGCAGGCAATGCACTAGACTTTTTTTTTTACGTTTGAGATTTTCTCGCCCGTTTGGGGCTTTTTCTTCTCTGCGCGCGACGCGTCGTCGCAGGCACCATGCAGCCGCAGCCAATCACCGCGCCCACCGCTCACGTAGCACATGGGCATGCAGCACGGCCCATTTAGCGACACGTCTCCGGGCCATTCGGGCCTCTTTCGGCCCTCGCCCGCTCCAAACGGCGCCCCGCCGCCGGCACGTGTGCACACCGCCCGTGCTCTTTTCGGCGCTCCCCCTAGCCCGCTCCACGCCGTTGGCATGCATACGCAGACGGCCCGCTCCCCTCGTTATTGTGCCCGCGGGCCCCAGCCTCCGCTCGCCTTCTCTCCTACCCGCTCGGCTCACCGCACTCTCACTACACGACCCGCCACCCGGGCCCCGGCCCGTATTGTCTTAGTGCACACAGCGCCGAGGCATGTACTGGGACATGGCAACATCGCTACCGGCGCTGGCCCGCACGCTCTTATCAGGCGCCCCCGATGGGGCAAGCGCCACGGCCACAATGGCCCAACGGCCGCGGGTCACGTGGCCACGGTCGGCGGTCGGCGGTCGGCCCGCAGCCCCAGCCCCAGCCCCAGCCCCGCGCCATAGCGGCCGCAGCCGCCGCCGCAGCAGCAGCAGCAGCAGCAGCAGCAGTAGCCCCAGTAGACAGCGGCGGGCCGTGGACCGCGGAGTCGGAATCGGCGCTGGCGCGGGCGCGGGCCCCGGACACCCTGGCATCGGCGGGCCCGCGCGGCCTGCAGGCCGCCCCAGAGACGAGCGTGCATCCGCAAGTAAACCCACCCCACCATGCCCGACTGGATCTCCACGTTCCCGGGCTACAGCCAGCTCATGCGGCGGGCGAAGAAGACCGTGGGCGCGTTGTGCCGAACGGGCCCCGTGCCTCAGCACGTGGGCGTGATCATGGACGGCAACCGGCGGTACGCCAAAACGCACCACATGGAAATCAAGGAGGGCCACAACTCGGGGTTCGAGAGCATGGCGGCCATCTTGGAGCTCTTGTACGAGTCCGGCGTGGCGTGCGCCACCGTGTACGCCTTCTCCATCGAGAACTTCAGCCGGCCCAACTACGAGGTGGAGTGGCTCATGGACTTGGCCAAGTCCAAGCTCCACCAGATGAGCCAGCACGGCGAGCTCTGCCAGCAGCACGGCATCCGCATCCGAATATTGGGCAACACCGACCTCTTGCCCGCGGACTTGCGCGCCATCTTGCACGACACCGAGCAGCGCACGAGCGCCAACTCGCGCGCCGTGCTCAACGTGTGCTTCCCGTACACGTCGCGCGACGAGATGACCACCGCCATCAAGCGCGTGGTGGGCGCGTGCGCGGCGGACCCGCGCCTCGCCATCGACGAGCGCCTCGTGGAGCGCCACTTGCACACGGGCGACAACCCGCCGGTGGACCTCCTCATCCGCACCAGCGGCCACAACCGCTTCTCGGACTTTCTCTTGTGGCAGTGCGTGCCGTCGTCGTGCGCCATCGTGTTCAGCAAGAAGCTCTGGCCCGAGTTCACGCTGTGGGACATGACCAAGATCCTCCTTTCCTGGAGCTTCAACACCTACTGGTACGGCAACGGCAACGGCCTGGTAGCCACGAGGCCGGGCGCGGCGCGCGGCACGGCCGACTGCGACCTGACCGGCGACTTTGACTTTGCCGAGTTTGCGGGCGACGTGGCGAAGGCCACCGCCTACGAGCGCTACGAGGACGTGATGAGCGAGGACACCATGTTGAGCGACAGCTCCGATGCGAGAAGCGCCGAGCGTGCCTAGCGGGGCTGCGGCCGGCAGCAGCTGCGAGACATGTGCAGCTGGCGGAAGAGCTTCGATCCCTGCCCTGTAGTGGGTGCAAGCACCGGACGCCTTGAACGGGCGCTGAAAAGAGGCGCTGAAAAGAGGCACTGAAAAGAGGCGCTGAGAACGGTCGTGGAGGAAAGACATCGAGAGGGGTTGTTGAAAAGAGGCGCTGAAAAGACATGTGCCGAATTTGGAAGAACCAGAGTGGGAGCGTCCGTGCTTGACAATGACTCGTCGCTGAATACCACGGCTCTCTCACAGACAGACTTCTTTTCAGTACAAGAAAAGTCTTTGACCAAAGACGTTCAAAAGCCAATATCTAGGTGAAAACGCTCTGTGGATGCCTTGAAGACCGGCAACAAAATGTAACAAAAAGTGAGAATCGAAGGGAAAGGTGTTCTTGGTAGCCCGATCATGTAGGTCTGCAGGAGGTTTTCTCCATAGTGTTGATTCCCAATTAGACCCTTTTTTTTCCCGCCAAACACTCTTGGTACTTTTGTCTCCAATAAAGGCACTTTTCAAAGATCTCGGTAGCAGCCTCTGTTGGTTGCTTCTCTCTTCTCTCATCAGATTGAACTCTTTATTGACGAGCTGTCCAGAATCATCACTCGACTGTACCTGCTTTAACATTCACTACGATTATGTAGCATTGGAGTACTCCATACCCGATTTCGGGTGTGAACAACTCACAAGCACAGCTATTCCGGGTCACAGGAAATAAAAGTGGCACGGTAGCAGGCGAACTTTCGCTGCTTCTGTGAAGCCTCAGCATAGATTAAGCTGCTGGGCATATGCCCACTGCACCAACGCAGGTCATGAATACTCACAATTCCAGCCTGCTACGCAAGAGTGAAAAATCTGGGGTGTTTACCACGATCTGCGTCAGTCAATACTCATAAAAGCCAAAACCGCCGAATTGTGTCTCCACGAACCGAGCCACGACCAATACCTCGGTTTTTGCCGACACTGATGGAGCATGCTTTTCCTGTGTTCATGTCTCACATTTCCCGTATCCATGCCTCAGACCGCGGCTAACCCGACTGTGCAACAAAACCTCGAATAACGGTTTTTGGCTCCGAGCCCAAATACTGGATTCACAACTCATCCGTTATCAGACAGCGGGCCCATTTCACGCTCTCGACTCAGCACTCCGGGCTGGGTGCAAAAACCCAACCGCGCAAAAGTTGGGCCCAAAACCAATATCTCAGGCCACCCGCAGGCCCTAATTCGAGTTTCAGGCTTATCGGGCCCAGAATCCCGCCCAGCTGATATGGTTTAGCCAAGATCTAAGTACTGTGGTCCTGCACGCGCGCCCGGACAACATCGAATTATCACCATGCGCACTTGAGTCATAGCTTACTACCGTTTTTCATGGATTTAGTTAACCACCTCCCGGACCGCCTATTGTTTGCCGTGCCCAAGAGTATGTGTCGTGTCTAGCGCTCGGGAAAAGAGAAGGAAAATTGCCAGCGAAAAGCTGGCGCCGGCAAAAAACCCATTTCGGGCGAGCCGCCAGTCGGCTACGGGCCAAACTTCCGCCGCCATCGCCGCCGGTCCCCTCTCCCTCCCAGGCAGTCCGCCTTTTTTTTTCTTTCTCCATACTAACCGCAGAGGGACGTTTGCACGAAAAGTGCTGCCAGCTTCTCGCCGGCGCCGACATCCAGTTCAGAAGATCCAACCGGTTGGACATTGCCCTTTCCACCAACTTGCCCGTGGCCTTGATCTTCCTCCCCGCCGCAGACATCCCCACGTTCGTCGGCGAGGGCAAGTGTGACCTCGGAATCACCGGCTTGGACCAGGTCAAGGAAGCCGACGTCATGGACTCTGTGTCCGACTTGTTGGACTTGGAGTTTGGCAAGTGCAAGTTGCAGGTCCAGGTGCCTGCCGACGGCCCGATCGAGAAGCCCGAGGACTTGGTGGGCCGCAAGATCGTGTCGTCGTTCACCAGATTGTCGTCGGAGTTTTTCAGAGGCTTGGAGAAAACCGCCGGCGCCGACGCCGGAAGCACCAAGATCAAGTACGTTGGTGGCTCCGTGGAGGCCTCGTGTGCGCTCGGCGTGGGTGACGCCATCGTGGACTTGGTGGAGTCGGGCGAGACCATGAAGGCTGCCGGATTGCGTGCCATCTGCACGGTTTTGACCACCTCCGCGCACTTGATCTCTTCCAAGCACCCCAGATTCCCCGACTTGGTGCAGAAGATCCACGAGCGCTTCGAGGGCATCATGGCTGCCCAGCGGTACGTGTTGTGCAACTACAACGCCCCCAGATCGATTGTTCCTACTGTTTTGAGCATCACCCCGGGCAGAAGAGCTGCCACAATCTCGCCTTTGGAGAACCAGGACGGCAGCGAGGAATGGGTTGCCATTTCGTCGATGGTGGAGCAGAAGCGCATCGGAAACGTGATGGACGAGTTGAAGCAGGCCGGCGCCTCCGACATCTTGGTGTTTGAGATCAGCAACTGCAGAGTGTAGACGTTTATTATGGTCAGTTCCTACCTTTCTTGATCAACATCGAATAAAATTATAGACAGCACTGGATAGCTCCAAACGGCACTGGGCACGTAATTGGGGTATTGAGTGTATGAACTTTGTATGTGAATGATGCCTTTCAGGTTTTCAATATTCATCCGTTTTGGGGCTGAAAAGCTTTTATGGGCTGTAGTATGTTAGAGGCTGGGAAGTTACTGAAGGCCTCGAGCGTAAGTTACTGCTGGAATTCATAGAGAGAACTAAACATGAGTGAGTAATGGCCCGGTAGTCTTCTCATTGTCTGTCTAATCTATCAGCGGGACCACTCGAGATTCGAAAGTCACATTCATTGCATAGCATCGATTTCGGTGGAGTTTGAAGTAAAGTGCTAATTTTCGGCGGCTTGTGTCAGCGGTTTTGCTGGCGACTGACCATGTGAGTTGGCCAGGCCCACAGCTTGAGGTTTCGGCAGATACTGGCAATACAGGAATCGCGGCACGGGTCAGGTACCAATTAAAGGTAAATCGAATAAAGTGGCACCTGGATCACCAAATCACACATCGGTCTTTGCGGCCGGCTAGCTACTAGCCCATCAAGTGTCTGTGTGTAATTCACGTGAAGGTACTGATAAAACTCGATTTTTGAATGTGGTTTGCGTTTTTTGAAGCTGTTCTATTTCGCACAACTTACGTTGAATCACACAAATGTACCAAGCTTTTAAGGAAGAATCAAATTTCGAGACTGAAAGTACGGAAGGTTTATCTTTTCTATACGTAAACCAAAGGAAAGGAAATCATGGGAATTCAGGAACTGACAACTTTGGGTTCATTTTCACGTCGATCGCTGTCTTGCAACTGCACGGAATTATACATCAATTCGAAACAGCAGACATAGGATGAGACTTGCACGTCTCTTCACTGACGCTCTGTTCATTCGCATAGTAGAGCGGCCGCAAGTCAAAAATCTTCGGGCCCACACCTTTCAGGCATTTTTCTGCGTGGTGCTCGTGATGTAACGAATGAAGTATGCATGCGTGCGGCGGCCTGCAGCTTTTGCACCCAAAAACCTGTTTCGCACCCGCTCACAAATACTCTAGCTATCACTTTTCTTCCTCCGAAATCATCCTACATCAAAAGAAGCAACAATCCGAAGCTCAAATAAGAATAGATCACCGAGCTTCTATCAGATCATGGTTCTTCACTCGTTTCGCCTGGAATTCATCATCCTGGCGTTGACAGTGTTTCCAAAGTGACACCTCGGGGCTTCAATCATCAGAAGCTTCGGGGTCTTCACGCTGATCTGCTGGCTACCATTTAGCCGAGCTAGAGTATTTCTGACGTTTTACACCAAATGCCACGAGCATTTTGTGTCGCTTCCAAAATCCACTGCACAAAGTGTGAGGTGGTAGAAGCGGCCAACCACAAAAACTGTATGTGAGCTGCAGCTCCCTGAGTTGTCAGGATGCCACATTGGGTGAGATATAAGTTAAGTGAGCAATTATTGTGAGGAGTCATCACCTGGCAATGAATCGGAACTTGATGAGTACTCGAACCCAATAAGTGGAGTCCGAAAGTTTGAGCTGCGAGCTTTTTGTGTCGCTTCCAAAATCCACTGCACGAGAATGTGAGGTGGTAGAAGCGGTGAGCCACAAAACACAAAGCGTGAGCGTTTTCTTCGTCCTTCAGGGTGCTGACTTGAGTGAGATGTGTTCGAGTTCGTGATCGTTGCTGGGAGTCATCACCTGGCCGTAACTTGATACTCGATACATCATTGAACTCAATACGCAGACTCTAATAGTGGGGCCTGGGAAACTCCAGAATGTCAGAGTCGCACAGTATTGAGAAAAGTTTCGGGATCCATGAAAGCCTCCAAGTTTCATCAGCCTGGTGGTAAGTGGATTCAGACAAACGATCTCGGAACAGATCTGAAGAAATGGGTGTTGGGGAAAAAGAAAATTTTCTGAGAGTCAAAATTCATCAAGTTGGCACTTTGATATTTGAAATCCTCAGAGAGAATCTGGTCTGATAATGCCAGGTACTGGGGGATAAAAATAACCTTCTCATCTGGCGCCATCAGGTTATGTGAGAAGACAAGCAGTATGGTTCGAGGAGCAGTTCAGATGAGCGTTTTCTGACGAAGATAGTCGTTTGGCATAAAATGGAGCCTGGAATACTCTTCGAACCTTGCTGGAATTCCACAAGTCAGAAGAATTGGGGTATTACGAAATTGTGAGACTGGGCCTCAGAGTGATGGGTGCAAAAGCATCCTACAAATCTCCGAAAGCGAGGAAATGTTCAAATCAGTGAAAGAAAGTGCCAGGCCTCATCAACCTGGCGTGGACTTAGAGTATTACGAGTGTTGATGCGGTGACATGACAGAGATAGGGTGCCACGGGATTCGATGAGATATCTAAATGATGTCCAAAAATGGCGAATCTTGGAGCAGGGTTGAACAGCAGAAATCATCATTCTGACTGCACTTGGCCTTTTGAGACACAAAGGGTTATCAGAATTCAGTTGCCAGAAATCATCATCTTGGCAGCACTTGAACCCTCAAACCTTTGCATGGATCGACATCCAGAACTCATCATCCTGGTATAAGTTGAGTGTTGTAGAAGCTCTGACTGTGAAAATCATGGCTGAAAAAATGGGAATGGGAATTTTTTTAGAGGGGTCAGATTGGTTGTCTGACACGTTGTGGGTACTGAGGGAGATTGGGCGCTGACAGCGTCAGCGCCTTGGGACTGTGTCCCGGTTTGGGGGTCTATGTAGACCCCCAAACCCGGGAAAACCTTATGACGTGGGGACTGTGTCGTTTAGATTACTTTTTTGGTATGCCAGTATAATGAAAAGTCGATTTCAGTATGCCAATTACATAGTATGCCAGCATGTCGAAAATCATGATTTCGGTATCTCAGCATGTGGAAATCGCGATTATGGTATTCTAGCATACCGAAAAAAGCACTTACGATTCCGGTCTTCTGGCATACCAAATGGCCAAAATGACCAAAATCGATTGAAATTATATGCAGAATATTCAAAATGAGTAATAACTTGCTGAAATGACTTCTGAAGCGTTCGGAAAGTGGTTTATAGCACTTATAGAGGTAAAATGTACCGTATCTGAAAAAACCACACAGTTGCAGCATTGTTCAGTGTTCGGAAACCACAGAATGAGGGAAACCGATCTCGCTAGGGTTTGAAAGTCGTGAAATAGATCGAAAAGCGGCTATTTATTTTGACGCATGTATCCAGGGAGATTCAGAGTTATTTTACTTATTCTTTCACTTATTTACATGTCTCGTTGACTTTCACCACACTTTGAAGTTCCGGCAGCTATCATCGACCCTCTGAAAGCATCAAATTCACAATTCCGATACATCAGCAGGTCAAAGAATTGACAGTTTCTTAGTGAAGTACCACAAGCAGCTAATTCCTGACATTATGGCATATCAAATGGCGAAAAAGGCTGAAAGCGACTGACGCAGTACACAGAACCAATCACATCAGTTCTCTTTGAGAAGTTCAAGAACTCTCTATTTGAAGCCTGCGATTATCTGAGGGACGAATGGATTGGATGAATTTCAGGCTCCTATAGCGGCTCGAATCAAGCAAAAGACCGAGGCATCGAAGTGCAAACACTCATATCGAATTGAAAACTGTCCGGCCCGATTATTTTACTATTTTGGCAATCCCCAGAATTTGGCCAGATTCAAGAGAAAAGTTACATAGTCCTACTCATCAGCTCGTGCACCAAAGTGCCTAGCGGATAGAAAACGAATTGCAACAAAGCAGGGCCATGGTGGGTCTAGGAGCTAATTTCGTTCGTTACTTTCGTCCATTTGCACCTGAGTATTGACGGTCAGTTCTCAATTTACTAGCACGGCCAAAACGGCTCATTTTTTTTTGTAGCGAAACCAGACACAATCTGTCAATTTGAATTTCAGCGGGGAAGAGAGCACCGAGAACGTAAATTCCAGCTGTGTTACTTTGCAATCATTGAGATCTCACTGAAGTCGAAAATTGAAAAAAGCCATGCTACCGTAAGAGCGATTGTATATTTGGAGGAGGAGTGACTAGGTATCCAATGACAACGTAATGACCGTATCACTCACGTACGTATAAGTAGTAGGCCACCATGAGAGCTCTCTGCAGCCTGGTATAGTGGGTGAGATCTGGTCAGTGTGTGAGATGGACACTCACTCAATGAATTGATCATGAATGAGGGCGGCATTGGGAAGTCGGGCCATAAATTCGGGCCGGTCGTAGTTTTCATCTTCCGTCAGAAAAGTCGCCGACAGCTCGAACTTGCACCAAGTAACCCTGGCGGTCGCACCAAGTATCACTGATCGCTTTTGCCCCAAAACACAACGTCAGCCAGCAAATGCCATCGGCTTTTCCGCAGGAAAGTGGCTCCCTTATGCAAAAAAACACAAAGCGGCTTCGCCCAAGAAACAAAAATAAAAAAAGAGAAAAGAGAAAAGTCGAAGGCAATCCACACCCTGGCCGCCGGGTGCACCCGTGCACCGCGGGAGTTGCCACAAGAGCGCACCACGGGCACCAAAACCACAACCACCATGTCCAGAGAAGACCCGCTCAAAGCCGAAAAAGACTTCTCGGCCACGTTGGACGAGCAGATCCCGTTGCTCGAGAAGTTGCCCTACAAGGACGCCGTCGCCAAGTACTTGGTGCTCGAGAAGCAGATCCGGCAGGCGTCGGACTTGGCCCTGAGCAAAAGAGTCCTTTCCCACATTGTCGACACGCTCGCTGCGCACGGCGCGTGGGAACAGTTGGCGGAGTTGGTGGCGCTCTTGGCGAAGAAGCACGGCCAGTTGAAGACGTCCACGCAGGTGATGATCCAGCGGGTGATTTCCCACTTGGGCGAGTTGGACGAGGGCGACGCCGCGCAGTTGGCGGCCAAGGTCGCCGTCATCGACACCATCCGCACGGTTGCCGACAAGAAGATCTTCGTGGAGGTGGAGCGCGCCGAGGTGCTGCGCATGTTGGCGGAGATCCACTTGAAGAAGGGCGACTTGGACACGGCGTGCGACATCTTGTGCGACTTGCAGGTGGAGACGTACTCGATGATGCCGTTCGAGACCAAGATCGAGTACATCTTGCAGCAGATGCAGTTGACGTTGCGCAAGAAGGACTACGCGCAGGCCAAGGTGTTGGGCCGCAAGATCCTCTTGAAGACGTTGAAGAACTTTGACCGCGCGGACGAGTTCAAGGCCACGTACTTGCAGTACTTGTTGGACGTCAGCAAGCACGAGAACGACTACATCACCACGGTGACCCACTCGCTCGTGCTCATGGAGATCCCGGCCGTCAAGGCCCAGAACTACGCAGAGTTGTTGACCTCCATCGTGTACTACATCATCTTGTCGCCGTTCGACAACTTGCAGAGCGACTTGATGCACCGCATCCAGCACAACCCGGCGTTCGCCAAGAACACCTCCGCCAAGGTCTACCGCTTGTTGGACATCTTCACCAACAACGAGCTCATCCAGTGGGAGCAGCTTGAGAAGGACTACCGCGCGGAGTTCGCCAAGCTGCCCGTGTTCGCCAGCGATGCGAACAACAAGAACTTGCAGGCGCGCGTTGTGGAGCACAACTTGCGCATCGTCAACAAATACTACCTGTTCATCGAGTTGGCGCGTTTGGCGCGCCTCCTCAACGTCTCCGTGGGCGACGCAGAAACCTCTGTCAGCGACTTGGTCAACAAGGGCATGATCTCCGCCAAGATCAACCGCCCGCAGGGCATCGTCAAGTTTGACAAGTTGCAGCACGGCACCGCGGCGGGCGCGGCGCAGGTCAGCTCCAACAGCGAAAACATCAACGAGTTGTTGAACAACTGGGCCAACGACGTGGCGAGTTTGTTGGAGGAGGTGGACAGCATCGGCCACTTGATCAACAAGGAGGAGATGATGCACGGCCTCAAGCAGAGCTGAAGAGCCGTCTGCCCGCAGAGCTGATGCAAATACTACGGCCACATGAAAAACTGCGTATGTATAAATAAATTACACCATGACGAGAAGAATCATCGACACAAGCCCGGCAAAGAGCGACCCGGGGTTCAACGTGGTGCCGTCGTTTTGTCTGCTGCTCGACGAGGAACTGGAGCCAGACTTGGCGCGTGTGGAGGTTGACGATTTGGACGTCGACGAGTAGTCGTCCGAGTCGTCGTCGTTGTTGCCGGCAGCCACACACGCCCACTGCGTGTTGGCGTCGAAGCCATTACCTTCGGGCTCTGCAACACCATTGATGTACTTCAAAGCACCCTTTGGTGTGTCTGGAATCTCGTTGCTGGCCTCCCAGTTGGTAGATTTTGGAGGGCAGTCGTTGTGTGGCAAGCCGGTCTGGTAGCCACCGTTACCGGTAGGGTTGGCCACGGACGAAAATTGCGCCTTCAAGTTGTCGTAGTCCTGAAGAGTCGTAACGGTGCTGTTGTCCAGAGAGATTTCCACCAATCCATACTTGTTGTCCTCCTGCGAGTACTCGTAGACGAGACCGCCAGAGAAGACATGGGTCATCTTGGACGAGTAGATGTCGGCCACCTCCTTGAAGATTCTGGGGGAAACCTTGTTGCAGCCGTACTCCGAGAAGAAGACTGGAACAGAGTAGTTTCCAAAGGCCTCCACCTTCTTGTCGTAGCCGGAAGTCGTGTAAGACGAGGCACCGCAGAATGAGTAGTCGTTGAAACCGTACATGTCCACGCGGGCCAAGTCGTCATCGCCACAGTTGAAGTAAAGGGCAGACTCCAAGCGGTTTTCCTCGACATCGGCAGCAGAGTACCCGACGGGCACCAAGCGCAAACCAGTGTTTCTCTGGAAGGTCTTGATGTCACGCACCACGGCCTTGACAACCGAAGCGGCAGGCGTGGTGTCGACGTCGTTAATCACCTCATTAGCTGCGAAAAAGCCCAAGGTGTTGTCGTACTGGGACATCAACTTGACCGTGGCGAGCACCTCGTTCAAGTACATGGTGTTGTACGAGCAGTTTGCGCCGTCGTCTCTGGCGATCGAGGCACGCGGGATGTTCACATCCAAGATCAAGTAGATGCCGGCATCGTCCAACTTTTGCATGCACTCGTCGTGGTCGGCGGTGTTGTCGATGGAGTAGACACGGATTGTGTTGATGCCCAACTGCTTGAAGTACGCAATGTCACGCTCACAGGTTTCGGAGTTTGCAAGCGGGTCAAAGAGCTTGGAGGAACCGCCGGGCTGGTAGTCGAGACCGCGCATGTAGAAGCGCTCGTTGGTGCCTTTCGTGAAAAAGGCGTTGCCCTTGGCCTCGATGGGGGACAACGCCGCCTGGGCGACGAGCGGGAGCAACAACCAGAGGAAAGTAGCTAGCATGGCAATGTGGTTAGTTGTGTTTCAGGTTGCGGTGTTGTGTTTTGCAACGTTGCGGTGTTCCGTGTTGATTTTTGCCGGCTTGCGTCTTTTCTGCGAAGTCTTATTGTTGACTTGTTCTTGCGCTGGCTTTATTTCTTTTGGGTAAGAGAAGCGAGTGGAGGGAAAGCCAGTGGAGGGTAGACGGAAGAAGAGCGTGTGTGCCAAATAAATAATCGGCTCGCCGTATAAATAGACATGCCAAGTCGCATGCGGCCGCATCCGGAAGGTGCGGTGGGCCGGTGTACAGCGCAACCGAGCGGCTGCAGAACAAGTGCGCGGCGCCGCCCCGCACCGCCGTGCCCGCTGCTCGAGACCTGTTTTAGCCGTGCGTTCGCAGCCACCGGCAAACGTGGGGCCCGGTTTCGGCAAAAAGTGTGTGCGAGAACAAAGAGCCGGGGAGCCGGTTTGCTGCTGTGCTGGGATAATGGCTGGCTTGTGCAGTTGATTTCGTGGATCTTGGCACTGCCAAGGCTCGAAGGAGGCTAAGCAGCCACGACGGCGAGGCCCCGCGAGACGTGTCGCGCAGCGGTGGCCCCAAGTCGCTGGAGCGTTTGCAGACGGCGGCAGGAGAAGCTGTACCTCAGAGTTGCCGGTGCCCACACCCAGTGGGGTGGAAACACCTGGCAGTGGCGGTAGGGTTTAGAATGGTGGCCTGACGTTGACCGTTGGGAGGTGATGTTCCGGGCCACAGCGAGCTCCGGGTCAAGTTTCGGGCCACAGCCGCGACGTCTTTTGCACGTTAGGCGATACTAGGTTGTTTTACTAGATTTTCACGATCAAGTTTTCGAATTGGGGGCTGTGGTTGCAGCTGAAACGAGGGGCGCAGACACAACGTGGAAGCGAAATAACTGGTTGATGTGGTCCCACCCTACTTAAGTGTTGGTAAGCTGAATGCGCTGCCAGATGGAGAGTGCTGTAATGCTAAACCCCTAAGATATCCACAACTCTAAGATTTCTAAAACTCTAAGCTTTTCAAACCCTAAGATCTTCAGAAGTGTAAGATTTCTGCAACTGCAAGGTTTTCGGAGCTTTCACATCTCTGGGTCTGATGTAAATATGAAAGCTCGAGTCCGTCCGTCAGTTTCTCCATCGAAGAGCTATCGCAATATGGGTGCGGCTCGTGCTCTTCTACTGTACTGCTGCACTTGATGCAGAGCGGTGTCGAAACATCAAGCTCCTTTGTGGCGAATAAGGCAAATCCCCGAGTGTGAAAGTGGTTGGGCCGGTCCATGAGAATTAACTTGCCTTTTGTAAATTGTCCGAAATTTCTTCTGGAGACCGGTTTCCGAGGCGATCTGCTTAACGTTACTGCGACACTCTAGTCTCACTTTTGTAGCCCACAGATAATTATGCGTTTGCCAAAATTTCACGAATCAACAGACGTCTGCACCAATACAAAAAGAGGCGCCAAAATTCGAATTCAAGCTCAAACCAAACGGAACCAGGTTAACAAGTAAAGCCCCGTCTCCTCACCAATCTCCTGAAATTCCCCAACTCCACCTTTCCTCTGCCCCACTAAATCTCCGGTTCCACACTAGCCATTGACATGGTGCTATGAGTGCCAGCATAGCACAAAAATAATACAGAGCCTAGCACAGGTACAAGTGCCTCCGCAAAAGCACACAACGCACAAATGGCCAAACAGAAAAAAAAATAGACTGTAACTTTCCACATCCACTCCTGAGACCGGTACCCTGTCACCTACTGGAGGTACAGGTGTCGCTCACTCGCAACACCACCGTGTTTTCTCTATGGCGTCCCAAATCCACTTTCTCGACATCAAGGGGAAGCCGCTTCTCTCGCGGGACTACAAGGGCGACATCCCCGCCAACACGATCGAGAACTTCCCGCTCTTGCTCCTCGATTTGGAAAGCGCCGACGACGAGGCGCTCTACAAGCCCTTTATCCACAGCAACGGCATCAACTACGTGTTCATCAACCACAACAATCTCTATGTGTGCGCGTTGACACGAGCCAACGAGAACGTCATGACGCTCGTGATCTTCTTGGCGCAGGTGATTGAGGTGCTCACGCTGTACTTCAAGAGCTTGGAGGAGGAGTCCATCCGCGACAACTTTGTCATCACCTACGAGCTCTTGGACGAGATGATGGACTTTGGCGTGCCGCAGATCACAGACACAAAGATCTTGAAGGAGTACATCACGCAGGACTACTACCGGTTGGTGCGTTCCAGCTCGTCGCGGCTCGTGCAGCCCCCAAACGCCGTCACCAACGCGGTCAGCTGGAGAAAGGACGGCATCGCGTACAAGAAAAACGAGGCGTTTTTGGACGTGGTGGAGCTGATCAACATGTTGATCAACGCCAAGGGCCAGGTGTTGAACAGCGAGATCTTGGGCGAGATCAAGATGAAGTCCAAGTTGAGCGGCATGCCGGACCTCCGGCTCGGCCTCAACGACAAGGGCATCTTCTCCACGAACCTCGACGACGACACGGCGTCGGAGTCGGCCCCGGGCGCCAAGAAAATCGAGATGGAGGACATCAAGTTCCACCAGTGCGTGCGCTTGTCCAAGTTTGAGAACGAGCGCATCATCACCTTCATCCCGCCGGACGGCGAGTTCACCGTGATGCTGTACCGCTTGCTGTCGGCGCAGTTCTTGATGAAGCCGCTCATCTTGGTCAACTGCAAGACAGTGGTGCACAAGCACTCGCGGATTGAGATCATCTGCTCCGCAAAGGCTCAGATCAAGAAGAAGTCCACCGCCAACAACGTGGAGATTGTGATTCCGCTCCCGGAAGACGCGGACACGCCCAAGTTTGTGCCCGAGTACGGCCTGGTCAAATGGCACCCGGAAAAGTCGTGCTTGGTGTGGAAATTGAAGACGTTTCCGGGCGGCAAGCAGTTCCACATGAAGGCCGAGTTGGGGTTGCCGGCGGTGACCGACACCGACAACTTGGTGCCGAAAAAGCCCATCAAGGTCAACTTCAACATTCCGTACTTCACCACGTCGGGCATCCAGGTGAGGTACTTGCGCATCAACGAGCCCAAGCTCCAGTACCAGTCGTACCCATGGGTGCGCTACATTACCCAGTCCGGCGACGACTACACGGTGAGAACGAGATAGACAAATCCTGCCATGCAGCGATCAAAGCATTCATTTCTAAACTAAAGCTCTCGGGCAAGCACGTTCAACACAAACACTTTGGAGGCGGTGTGGCCCGGCGCGCTGCAGAAAAACGGCACCTTCAAGACTCGTAGAAGCGCCTCGCTCTCCTTGGCAAGCTCTCGTTGTTTCGTGGCCATTTCCCGGTGCAACCTGCGCAACTCCTTCTCGCGTTGCGCCGCTTTCTCGGCACGCGACTTCTTCTGGAGCGACGCGAGCTTCTCAAGCCCGCCGTACAGACTTTCGGCGTACCGAGCCACGATTTCGTGGTGTCTTTTCTCGGACTCCTGCTGAAACTGGTGGTGCTTCGCCACCAACGCCCGGATCTGGTGGGCGTTTTCGGACCGGGCAATCCGCTTCCTGATATAGAACTCCGCTTCTTTCTCGTCGTCGATTTGCGCCGGGTCCCGAACCTCTGCTGCGCTGTGGAGCATCTCGTGGATCTTGTTGGTGTAGTAGTCTCGCTTGTGCATGAGCTCCATGAGATGCTTTTCTTGTTTTGACTGGACGATTGTTTTGGAGATCCGGGCCTCGTTTTTCGGCGTTAGCCGCCAGAGCTGCTTGCTCTTGGATGATGCATTGTAGTTTTTGATGGTGTGATGCACCGCAGCGTCGATGTTCTTCATGACGCACAAAAAATAGAGGCGTTGGGAATCAAGAACCCACCCACTTAAAATTCAGAAAAAAACAAGAAAACAAAGTGAGTATAGTGGAGGAAAAAAAAGCACCACGCCATTCTTTTTTTTTTTGTATCAGCTGAGGGGATTGCGGATGTCCCAACTGATGGCAAAAGACGAGAACGAGTGATCCATATTGAAAGTTAGAATGGAGAGTTTGAAATGTCAAGGCAAAAAATCAAAATTTGTCGGTGGTAAGCTAAAAATATCCAGGCCGCCGTGACGGAGGTGGCAGAAAGTTGGGTCTGGCATTAAATACACCCAATGTCAAGTTAAGAATTAGACACGAGAGAAGGTAACCAGGCACTGCGAAACGGCAATGCCGGAAGTGGAAAGCTAAGTCAATAGCCCCACCCATCACAAAATAGCGCAAATATACCCAATGCGCTCAGGTGAGCACATCATGACAGCCCTTTTTGAACGAAAACAGAATACAGTTGCATTGAATCAAAACAAACAAACCGGCGGGCTCTGGACAATAGGCACAATACTAGCACGGTGTTCCTAAATACACATATAAAGCCCCGCTGCTCCGCTTCAGCCATCGGTTTTCCCCACCACCAAATGTGCAACTACAACTTCCCCATCCCGCCGGCCCTTCCCCGGGCCTTGTGCGCAACAATCCACTGGGCCTCCCTCCTTCCACTCTCATAAGCGCCGTGGGCACACCCATTGGCCGACCCAGCCACCGTTTCCGCCCCCGCCAATCGGACCCGGTCGCTGACTCCCGCCGCCAACATCGCGCACACAGTGTCGGTCTCTGGCGTCGCCACGCGCCCCGCAGAGTAGGCGCCCCGCGTGAACGGGTCCAGGTTCCATTCGGTGGTGAACACGTTGAACGGCGCCGTCACTGCGCCTGTTGCAATGCGCCGCACCACAGGCTCGAGCAACCCCCACACGTCCCGCTGCGTCATTGTCTCGACGTGTTTCAGCACAACGTCCTGGGTCAAAAACACAAGCGACGGCACGCCGCACATGGCCTCGTAGTTGACTATGAGCAACGGGTTCTGCCACGGCCCACTGCCGCCGTCCAGCGCAAGCACGTAAAACCTCTGCACGTCGCGCGGCCAGAAGCACGCCTGAAACTCACACACGATTTTCCCCAAACCGCCGAACTCCGTATGCGGCCAGAGCCGCGTGAGCCGTTCTGGAAGCGGGGGCTGCCACTCAATGTGCTGCGGGTCGCTGCGGTCGCTGATGCGGAGCACGCTAGTGGGGGCCGTCACCACGGCGTAGTCTGCATCGTAGACGTCGCCTGCGGTTGTCTTCACGGTAACGCCACGCGCCGTGTGGCGAATGGCTGCAACCTGAACACCCAACCTGATGTTGGTCGCCCGGTACGACTCGGGCAACTCTGCCACCTCGTTCTGGAAAACTGTTTCGTAGCCGTTGGTCACGTAAACGTTGCGGCCTGCGTGGTCTGCGCCCCAGAAAAAGAAGTGTTTGGCCGACGCCTGCTCCCACAGAACTCCGTCCCACATTTCCGCCCACATCCGCACAACCTGCGGGGCATACCGGGCCTCGGCGTCTGTGAGCTGCAGCCGGTTCTGCGCAACATAAAGCTGGCACATATCCTTGAGCGAAAGGTCGTTTTGGTCGGGGTTTTCGGCAAAGTAGAGCTGGCCAAAGGTGTGGATCTCCTTCACCACACTTTCGAACCGCCACGTGGGCACGTCCGCCAGCGACTCGGAAACGTAGTGGTGCTTGCCGTCGTCGAAGAAGTAAGTCACATTGCCGAGTTTCTTGGCCTTTTCGAAAAGCGGGTTTCGAAGCCCGTCGTGAAACCACAGTGCGCCCAAGTCATAACTCACGCTGGGATTGAGCGAAGATTTCCGGGAAAGAAGGCGCCCGCCAAGCCGTGGCCGGGCTTCAAGGACCACGGTGTTCTTTTCGCCGGCGTTGTAAAGCTCGGCCGCCGCCTTGACGCCGGCCATGCCGCCGCCCACAATGACCACGGAATAACGCATGATAAGATCTGGTCACGTGCGGAGATAAGGGGTTCGCCGTCTGTTGTCGCAGGGCCCAGATGATCAATGCGGATGTTTAGTAGCTGCTATGCTGATGAGTTTGCTAGAAATGTTGCCCGGCCTGGGGTCTGGTTGCCTGTGTTGCCCTTCAGCTTTGAGCTGCCATTGTGTTCCTGATACGGCCGATTGGGGAGGTCGGTGCGACTGCGTGCAGGCCCATGCAACCTTACTCCTCCAAAAACTGCACAAGCGACACAAGCTCGGCGATCACGCTGATGTACTCCTGAATTGCCGAGAGACTCGCCCACCACGCGCGGAACGTGGCTTCGGAGTGGATCTCGTCCGTCTGCTCCATGCCCAAGAAGATTTGTTTGTGCGCCTCTCGAAGCAGCTGCGTCAAGTACGTGGCCACAAAATGGATCGGGAGCTCGGAGCAGAGCAGGAACGTTGAGAGCGTGTCGTGGAGGTAGTTGACCATCAAGGAAAAGACGCGGAACCCGAGACAGTGGGGGGCGGCTTTGCCCTCGGAACTCGCGGTGCCCGGAAGTGCGCCGGTGTGCTCGGTTCCTGGGGCCCCGGAGCTCGCCATCCCGGGAAGCAGGCCGGAGAAGCCTTTGCCCGGAACCTCAAACGTCCCGATCCCCAGTAGCGCCTCGGCAAACTGTCGAACGACCTTTGTGGCAAAGTCGGCGGTGCCGGCTATCACCTTGTAAAGACCGTCATCGGCTGGATCGATGTTGGTGCTGGGCGTGAAGCTCAAGGCTTTCATCGAAAACACAAACGACTGGAGAACGAAGTTGCCATCCTCGCTGCTGGCGTCCCCGACGCCCATCAAGGTGTCGATGTCGCGCTTCATTTCGCCGAGCACCTTGTCGGTGCTCTCCTGGACGTCGTTTTGCGTGAGGACCCAGATGTTGCTCATTCGCTTGAAAACGCCGTCAATTGCCTGCAAATGGACGTGGTCGAACCACGAAAATCGCGCCGTTCTCGCCGGGAGATGCGCAAGGAGGGTCTCCACATTTGCATGCAAGCGGGAGCTGGCCAGGCCGTGTTGTGGCGTGACCAAGCTCCAGAAGACCAGTAGTAATACAACCAAGAAAAGGTGCAAGTAGCACTTGGCGTCGACGTTGCCTCCGCTCTGCTCAAGCACCTCCATGCCCTCCACCACGCTGTTCAAAAGCCACTCGGGGTTTTGTAGGAGCTCGCCGTTGGCCATTTGCTGCATGAACAAGTTTGCGTTGAAGTTGCAACTTCCGAGCACCCGCGTGCACTTTTCCTTGACGGGCTTGAGCCAGCTGTTCTGGAACTGCGCAGTTTCCGGGGCCGCCAACCAGGCCCGGGGATCAAAGTTGGCGAGGGGAAAAAAATAGTCTTTTTTGACAAACGACGACGGAGGGAGAAACGAAAAAGTTCCGTCGCCAACGCGGGCAAAGTGAACGTCGGACTTCCTGTCGAGCGGAACCGACGTCTTCGCGTCGGGCCGCTTCTTGAAGCCGTTGAACACGCCTATGAGGTCGGGGAGATTGAGCTCGCTCAACTCGAGGAGTTCGTCGCTGACTATGTCGGTGTTCCAGGTCACGCCCAAGTAGTTGTACCGCGAGTGGCCCCGCCGCCCCAAGCGCTTTGCAACCAAGTCGGGGTACACCACCTTGATCAACTTGCCGATTCTCGACTGGCCCAAGATGATTTTCTTCTGGATGCTGTTGCGGTTAATGGAGCTGGGGTACATGGTGATGAGTTTCTGGCACAAGATGAAGTAAACTTTGTAGATGGACAAGCGGGGGATCGCCGCCGGCTGCCGGAAGTCGTCCACCTGCACGAGGATGTCCTTGAGGATCTTGATGCCCAAAAACGAGCGGAGAAGCTCGTGGAAGTTGACCGAGTCGAGCCGGGCCTTGTCGATGCCGAGGTCCGGGTAGCGGGAGAGCACAGAGTCCGGCTCTTTGAACATCTCCACGATCGTGTGGCACGCCCTCATGCTTTCCTGGAACGGCTCCTTGGTGGTGGTTTTGTCGATGCGTGCCTCCAGGAGCACCAAGAAGCGGGACATGGCAAACGTCTCGTAGTTGTAGAGAAGGTTGTAGAAGTCGTCCAACGGGATGTGGACGTCCAACTCGGAGATGATGGAGAGCAAAAACGCCCCGAAGTTGTACGCGTCGAGCAGCGTGAGCATCGGGAGCAATTTCTGCAACAAGCGCTTGACGACAATGGCGTCGCGGTTGGTGAGCGCCGAAAGCGGGGCGTCCGGGCCCAATGCACGTGTCGCCGAGAGTGCCTGGCCCGGGTCCGGCGGTTCTTGCGTGGGTGCAAACGGCCGGCCGCGGTGGCTCTTTGGCTGCGAAAACGGCCGCTGCAACGGCGACGGGCGGCGCTGGAAAAGCGGCTGGTGGCCCTTGAGGTACAGAACCGGGCGCGAGCGCTGGCCCGACGCGGGGAACGAGCGGCGGGCCTGGGGCCGGAACGAGAGCGTGGCGGGCGGCCGGATCTGCTGCTGTTGCTGCGGCGGCCCTCGGAGCTGCTGCTGCTGCGGGCCGAGCACATGCTGTTGTGGCTGCTGTGGCGGCCGGATCTGCTGCGGCGCCCGCACATGGGCAAACGGCGCGTCCGCAAACGCCGCCGGCTGCGACGCAGGGTTGTATGGCTCCGGCCGCTGGCTCGCCGGCGCGGGCTCCTGGTAGAACGGGTAGTAGCCCAACGTGCCGCCTGGCTGGAGGTTCTGCAGCATGTACGGCTGGATGCTGGAGGCGCCGTGCTGGCCCGGCTGCGCCGCGAGCTGGTTCTGCAGCCCGAGCTGGCTGGGCTGGATCGTGGGCTGCACGTTGCCCTGGAATGTTGGCTGGTTGGTTGGCGCGTTGGGCTGGTACGACAGTACGGGCCCGTAGCCGAAGCCGGGCTCCTCCGAAAACGACATCATGTCCAAGTGGCTGGAGATGGAGAAGTTCTTGCCGTGCACTTGCCTTGCGGGCTCGAACGGCGGCTCGGAAAAGGTTCCGGGGGCCATGAGCCCCATGGACACCCCCGGCGGATACGCGGGCGGCGGGTATATCGAGTTGGTAGGGAACCACGTCAGCGCCGAGAAGGGCAGGAACGTCGTGGAGCCGTAGTTCTGCAGGCTCTGAAGCTCCAGGGTCTGGAGCTCCAGGGTCTGGAGACTCTGGCTCGGGCTCTGGAGGCTCTGGTTCTGGCCCAGAATCTGCAGACTCGGGCCCAGAAGACTCTGGAGGCTTTGGGCCTCGATGTCGGTTCTCTGGATCACCAGCAGCTGCTCCTGCTTGATCTCGTACTCCGCCGGATACGCCTGTTCCTCTTTGATCTGGTACTGTGGTTGGTATTCGGGCATTTGCAGCCCGTGCAGCGGGCCCAGCTGGTCCCACTCTTTGGTCAGCTCGTAGCCCGACTCGGCAGATGCAATGTAGGGTGATTCCGACGACGAGTAGTTTTCGCCCGGAGCGCAGGACTTGCGCCGCTTTGCTCGATTTCGTTTTGGCTCGGACATCAGATGTGGGCCTCTTTGGCGGGGAGGGTGCTAATTGGGAAGCCCAGTCGAGTCCTGTGCTGTGACTTTCTTACGCCAAAAAATTCGCCGGTCCGCTTTTGGGTCGAGGTGGCGTGCCCTTATGTGGGCGTGATTTACAGCGCTACCAATTAGACAGACCCGAGAAAAACGGAATTGCGTGCGTTGGAGCGGAGAAACTATCAATTGGGAGCGGTTCCGCTTTGGCCACCTGAAAGAAAAACAATGGCAGGAGATGGCGGCCAGAAGTTGCAGTAGCGTGATGTGAGAAGGTGAAGTCGAACTGCAGAGCCACGGAGCAGTGGAACAGGAACAGATGTACCGAGAAGCACAGTTTAAAGGGGCTGCTCAATTGGTTGTCCGCCTCAATTGCGGTGGATCAGGCGAAGGTACCAGGATTGGGGTGGCACGGTGAACAGATGGGAGCGTTCAGAAAATCGAAAGGTGTTGGAGGCCAGTATTTACCGGACGAACGCTTTCGAGGGAACACTCAACCTCTACATCCGGCTAAAACTTTTAATAGAAGCGGTTGGACGGGCAATCAAGGTGTTTGCAAACAATAGTGCTCGTACAGGACTATATAAGAACAGACTCTGTCGTCAAGGCAGGTTCACTAGGGCCGGTGCGCTCGCAACCACCAGGGCCCTCGTAAGTCGTGCAGGGTGGTTCGTACAGCAGGCACGTCCTGTGGGCCGGTCGTAACACCAGCCCTTGATGCGCAAAACGTGCTGGGGCTCTTGTGGAGACTGGGGAGGTGCGGCGGGCTACACTCTCTGGAGGCCTGGATGCCGGCCGCGTAACGTTTCTAGCCGTGCGAAGCGGAATCTCGCATTAGGGTGCTGCACGCGCGGCCCGATGCGGCAATCTGGCCGTCGTAGACTTTCCCTCCGGGGCCGATGGAGCAAGCTGTGGCCGGCCCACAACAGCCCAGACAAACGGAGCCCAGCACACGCAGAACAAAGCAAACAGAAAACGAGTCGAAAACAAAACCGAGGCAGTCCTGCAACATCTACAAATCAGCAACAGCTGGCGCGAGCCGAGGGCAACTATAGCGAGTGGAGGACGCAGCACATGCACCCCGTTTCCCATGCATCGGCATCTCTGCGTCGACACGTCTCTACGCTCCAGCACATGGCGACAGGTTGCTGGCAACCCTCGATGCGGTGGCTGCCGGCAATTGTTGTCGGCCAGTTTGCAGCCATTTCGCCGTCTGGGGCCGCGGTGCAACTCCTCCGCCACCCGCGGCTTTCCAGCGGCCCTGGTCGCCGCTCGGCCCGCACGGGTCTTGCCATGGCCAGTTCGCTGGGAGGGGCTTGTGCGTCCTGCAACCGGAGCGAGGCTGCAGCGTAGAAAACGCCGCAAGGCATGGGGGAGAGAGCGCAACGTATGGGCCGCTGCAACGAATGGCGGAGAGCGCAACGGCAGCCGCAAAAAGCCGCTGGTGAGTCAGCCGCGGAAGAACATTTTCGGCGGTGTGACACATCTGAGCGCCAGTCCAAACAAAGCCCACGCACCTCGTTCGCGAACCTTCACGATGACGGCGATCGCATACATGCGAGTCGCCAATCATGCGCACCAGCCCCTCAGTGCAGACCGAAAAAAGACGAGAAAAAATAAGACGATAGAATAGATATGACGTAGACGATCAGGCGAGTATCGGAGACACTGCATATGTGACTGGGTGCAAACGCACATAGACGGGCCTTCGGCGATGCAAAAAGTAAGCCTCTCAGGCATTAGCTCACAGCTGGAGAAGGTTAAGCCCGCCAAGCGTGCCCGAGAGCACGTTTGTGGCAGGCCGCGGCCGGGCGGGCCGCCGCCGGCTCGACACACTGCTGAAACCGTTTCGTGACGGCTCCAGTCGCCGTTTCGAAACGCACCCGGTAGCCGATCTAAAGCGCATGCAGCAGGACGTAATGGAATTTTCCAGCCGAAACCCATACGCATGGCCGAAGTATAGAGCTGAATGCTTGCTACTGCCGTCTTTTCCATTGAGCGAATCTCCTGATTATTCTTGTGCTCTTGCATTTCTCGGCGGGCGAAAAGGCGGCATCGAACAAACGAGCCAAGCAGTTTTTCCGTCGGGACCGAGGCTTCTATTTCTGGAGCGTTGGAGATTCCATTTTCACGACTTAGGCCAGGCTGCATGACAGACGGCCTTCGAAAATCGTAAACAAATACGAGATGAAGCCGAGGGCACTTTTGGGGCACCGTTGACGTTGACAAACAATGAGTTAGATGTGGACAGAATTACGGAAAAGAGCCTCTAAGCTCTACTGAAGTTTTGAGACTTTTCGTCAGAGGTGCCCTTACGCCTCACAAATCCAATCTCGAGACTAAAACCATATTCCCAAAAAGTTCGCTACACCAGTGTGTTCTTAAATATGTATTAGTTGCCCTCCGGGAGCCTAGTCCTCCTCGTCAAACTTAGGAGCCAAGTAGAATCTCAAGTATCCGCCAGCATCCAACTTGTACTCAAACAAAGCCGGGGTCTTGTCGGCCAACTTGACGGTGATGGTGCCCGACAAGGCAGTGGCCTTGATGATGTCGCTCAAGTACTTCAAGCCAAAGGTCAAGTCCACGGCGTTTTCCAAGTTGACGGACACAGACTCATCCGGGCGGTCCATGTCGGTGTAGGGCTTCAACACCACGGAGCCGGTTCCCGACTCGCCCTCGGCGCTGAACTTGACCGAATCCTTGGTCACGGTGATGTTGAGCGACTCACTGAGGTTCTTCAAGTCTCTGACAATCTTGGAGAACTCAGACGACGGCATGTTGATGACGGCGTCGTATTGCATGTCGTCGATTCTCAAGAACTCGGAGTCAATGTCCATCAACTTGAGCGAGTACTCGGACACTCTCTCGCGCTTCTTGTCCTCGAAAATGGTCATCACGTTGTCGGGCGAGTCCTCGGCCAACAACGTCAAGTAGTCCTCGTTGTTGCCGCACTTGATGATCTTGGAGAACGAGTCCAAGTCAATGCCCAACGTGATGTCACGGTCGCATCTGTACTCGGAAAAGGCAGACAGCCCGACCAAGAGCGACACCAAAAGCACTCTGGAGTCGTCCACGGCCTGCACGGTGATGCCGTGCTCGGTGCAGTTGAAGTTGCAGAGCTTGACGCAGTCCTTGATGGAGTCCACGATTTTTTTTAAGAGGCTGGCTTCGTCGAATTTACCTTCAAGCATTTTGGGAGGAGAAAAGTGGTGGGCGCGTTGGAACGCGTCGCGCCGCCAGATATGTGGTGCCACGGTCACGTGCCAGCCTGCGCGCCGCGCGGCCCCACGCAGTGTTCCGAATCTCTGGATCTGGATGTCCGGTTTTTTTTTGGGGGCGAGTTGCTGGATGGTCTGGTAATTTTTTGGTGTTTCACTTTCTATCTGCAATTTTTATTTTTCCTTTTTTCGGGCGTTCGGGGTTGCCCACCCAATATTTCGCTCCGCAACCGGGTCTTGGGTCTAGTCTTCTCAGCCCTAGTCATGTGCGGTGCAATGTTGCAGTCCGTCTCTCAAAGTCCAAAGTGAGCTCTATCATACTGATTCTTTGGAATGACAAAACCTTTGATTCAATCAAAGTAAACGTTCTGGTCGCAGCTCACCTTCTGACAATGACGGAAACTTTGAACGCTCGTCACCCAAACTCAGCACTAGTAACCTTTCAAATACCTCAACCTTCTGATGACTTCAACCTTCTAATGACTTCAACCTCCTAATGACTTCAACCTTCTAGTGACTTTGAACTGTCCCCACGCATTCGCTGCTTCTGCAACTTTACCTATCACGGCCTCATGGCGAGGGCACAATTCTCTACTTTCCACCGTCACCTTTTAGGCAACCACCGGTTTATTTCCACCAACATCTCGGTTCTTCTAAGTTGCAAAGCTGACAATCGGCTAATCAGTTCGTCATCATAGGGTTTCTCTGCATATATCTTTGCACCAAACCAACCAGTCCTCATCTAAATACCCTTTATTACCTCCTATCTTTCAGTGCCGAGTATCCTCAGCACTTGTGATGTCTCAGCAAATATCATTGACTCCGTGCTCCGCATTTCTTCCAAGCCTGCTCCTCACTTCTTCTCGCTCATCTCCTTGCTCCACCGGTACAAATCCTTCTTGTAGCGGTCAGCCTTCACCAAGCCGCCCCGGATCACCGAAAGGTTCTTGATGTACTCGTGTTGCCGCTGGATGCTCACCTGCAAGTAGTTGACCAACTCCTGCTGGATCACCGAAAGCTCGTCGTCGCCCTCAGCCTCGTCGCGCTGCTTCTGCTGCTGGCTCTCGTAAAGAGCGAGCGATTTGGGAAGTGCAAAGAACGGGTCCGTGATCTGGATCTGGCCCTCAGGCATGGTGCGCCGCGTGATGCGCTTGTTTTCAAACTCGCCGTCGTCTTCCGCCTCGGGGCTCTCCGTCTTCGGCGCTGGCGCGCTGACGCTGTCGTCCAAGCCGTGGTCGTACACAGGAAGCTCCATGTTTTCTTCGAGCTGGTAGAACCAGTCCTCGCCATCCAAAACCTGCAAAAGCTTGTTGAACCGGTTCAACGTCTTCTGCTCCACCTCAATGACCTCGATGATCTCCGCCGCCAACGTGGCGAAACACGTCAGCTTGTACGTTTTCGAAATCGCCGGGTGGCTGGCTATCTCCGCCGGGTGCAGGAGCGGCGCCAAGATCTCGCTCAACCGCATCCGCTTCAACGGGTTGCCGTCGGTTCCGTCGTCGTCATCGTCGCTCAGCCAGGCGTCGCTGGACGAAGACTCCAGATCGGCAGGAGCCGTTTTCTGCTCGGCCAGGTAAAAGTCCAGCCAGCGGCGCTTGTTTCTGTAGTTGCACCGCTCGATGACGTCGTTGGTGAGCACCAAGTGGTTGCCGCCCTGGTACTCCACTACTTTGGGCGTAAGGGTGTTTTGTGTGGTTTGCAAGCCGGGGAGTTTTTTGCCGCGGTTCAGACGGGCCAACTGGGCGTCATCTGGTCGCTGCGTGCGCAGGAGGAGCGCCAGCTTGAGCCGCGAAATCACCTCGAGGGAGTTACTATCTAGCATTGGAGGAGTTGGAGGTAGAATTGAGGTATTGTGAAGTGGGGGAATGAGCTGCGCACTTGGCCAGTCACGTGATACGTAAGAGATGCAGAACCTAGTTTGCGCGCTGCAGGAACTTTCAATAATTGGCTCTGTGGCCGAGCGGTCTAAGGCGGCAGACTCAAGTTCTGTTATCGTAAGATGCGCGTGTTCGAATCACGCCGGAGTCATTATTTTTTTCCCGCGCCCAATCACGCACCCATAGTTAACACCATGCGGCCACTACCTCGCCTTTCGTGCACCTCTGCTTCTTTCTTGTCCTTTGCCTTTATCCTTATATAACCGTAACGTCAGGCCCCGTGGTGGGCCCGAGAAATGCAATGCGGGTTGCCAGCTTCTCCAGCACCGGGAGGATTAATCTATAGGCTGCACTTCCGTTCAAGTAGTACCGATGCATCCGCTTCAACCGCAAAAACCCAAACAGCTCGTACAAATGGAGCGCGGCTTGATTCGTGACCTCAGTTTCCAACATGATCTCGTCGACGTCGTCCCATTCGCGCATCTTCTCGATGTTGAGTCTCACCAACGTCTTTGCAATGCCCTTCCCCCGGAACTCGGGGTCCACCACCAACATGCCAATGTACCCCCGAATGCGCACGTCGCGGTGGGGCTCCACCTTGGAAATGATGACCCCTACGAGCAGCTCTGACGCCGGGTGTCGGCAGAGAAAACAGTACTGGGGCCACTTGTGAAAAAAGTACCAGTACACGTAAAGCGAGTACGGCTCGGAGAGATGCGACGCAATCAAGGCGGCCACCTGCTCAAATTGCGCTTTAGACGCCGGGTCGAACGACCGGTACAGAAACCCGTTCTCCACGTGCTCGTCCATTCTCACTAAAAGGTGCCAGGTTGGTTTCAAGCGGAGAAGTGTACGCGGTGGTGCGACTTTCAAGCAGTGTGATGTCAGGCCAATGACGCGCGCGAGTCGCAACCACGGGCCGGATCACGTGCCGGGGCTTGGTGTACTGTTGTCGTTGACTCGAAGTTTCAGTGCTGATTTGGGCGCGACTCGGCCTGGCCGGCCCACACGGCTCCAATTGCACAGCGAGCCGAGGCTTTGGAACTCGAAAAAAATCAGCTGTTTGAAGGAACGACTGTCTGTTTCAGAATTGTCTCGGAAAAGCTCCTGCTCTTCGGCTGTTTGTGCAAATGGGTCTATTTTGAGAATCGCACCACTGGCCAATGAGAAGTCATATGACCCCAATTACTGGGCTGACTGTGCTATGACGCAGAACAGCAAGATAGAAAAACTGGGCGTAAAGGTTGGGGCCACGGCTGAGGGCCAGTAAAAAAAAGTCCGAAAATTCGAAAGAGAACAAAAGGAAAATCCCTTCTTGACCAGAAAGCAAAGAAAATTCGTGATTTTCCCTGTGCTTTTTGGGCGTTGCCGCCGCCCCGGCGAGACCACGGAGCGGAGCTAATGTCGCGAAATGTCGCGCGTTCACCCCGGATCAGTGTGCTCCTCTCGTTTATATAAAGCTGTGCGCTCGCCAACCCTTTTTTCCGCATACTACCAATTATAAATCAATAAAAATGGCTGAAGTTATGCAGAAATCCGGTGTCATCTACGGCGACGACGTCAAGAAGTTGTTCGACTACTGTCAGGAGAAGGGCTTTGCCATTCCTGCCATCAACGTCACCACCTCCTCTACCGTTATTGCCGCTTTGGAGGCTGCCCGTGACAGCAAGTCCCCAATTATCTTGCAAACCTCCAACGGTGGTGCTGCCTACTTCGCCGGTAAGGGTGTTTCCAACGCTGGCCAGAACGCCTCTATTGCTGGTTCCATTGCCGCTGCTCACTACATCAGAGCCATTGCCCCAGCTTACGGCATCCCAGTTGTCTTGCACACTGACCACTGTGCCAAGAAGTTGTTGCCATGGTTCGACGGCATGTTGGAGGCCGACGAGGAGTTCTTCGCCAAGACCGGCGAGCCTTTGTTCTCCTCTCACATGTTGGACTTGTCTGAGGAGTCTGACGACGAGAACATTGCCACCTGTGTCAAGTACTTCGAGAGAATGGCCAAGATGGGTCAATGGCTCGAGATGGAGATCGGTATCACCGGTGGTGAGGAGGACGGTGTCAACAACGAGCACGTCGACAAGGAGTCCTTGTACACCCAGCCAGAGACTGTCTTCGCTGTGCACAAGGCTTTGGCTCCAATCTCGCCAAACTTCTCCATTGCCGCTGCTTTCGGTAACGTCCACGGTGTTTACAAGCCAGGTAACGTTGTGTTGAGACCATCCATCTTGGGTGAGCACCAGAAGTACGCCCAGGAGCAAATCGGCGGTGCCCACAAGCTCCCATTGTACTTGGTCTTCCACGGTGGTTCCGGTTCTTCCCAGGAGGAGTTCGACACCGCCATCACTCACGGTGTTGTCAAGGTCAACTTGGACACTGACTGTCAATACGCTTACCTCCAAGGTATCCGTGACTACGTCTTGAACAAGAAGGACTACTTGATGTCGCAAGTCGGTAACCCAGAGGGCGAGGACAAGCCAAACAAGAAGTACTTTGACCCAAGAGTCTGGGTCAGAGAGGGTGAGAAGACCATGTCCAAGAGAATCGAGGAGGCTTTGGTCATCTTCCACGCCAAGGACCAAATCTAAATTACTTGACGGACGAATAAACGCGATAAGTTAGAACAAGTGTAGGCGAGAAGCAGTCGTTATGATGAGGGACACTAGAAATAGTGAAGGTCGATTAATATTAAGGACACCTCGATAATATGTGAAACTTATGAGGTGAGATGGAGCCAAGACAGAGTGATGTGAATACTGGTTGACGAGAACTTGCCCAAAATTCTAATGCTGACTTGTGAAATTTAGTTAAACACAGCAGTAAAGTATGAGATTTGAGTGGATTCTAAATGCCCTTTCTGAACCGTTCAAAAGAGTGACTGTGTCCGAGAACGCAGAATTCAGCGTATTCGTCGGACTGATCAAGTACCTAATTTCACTTGGGTACAAGACCCGAGTAGGTGCCGAGTTCAAAGCGCTCCGCTCACCAACTCATTCATCTTGCCGATCGAACCTCGGGCTCTGCAAGTACACTCCGCTTCCAGCGAGTTGATGCATTTCTATTTGGCTACTGCCATGCTATGTACACGATCCATCCTTAGGTTTTCTTGTTCTTCTGTAGCATCTCTTGCACCTTTTTGTATTCAGGCATGTTGTTGGGCTGCATCTTGTACTGGACTTCCTGGGCGACCAAAGCGTTTGCTTTCACGTACTTGGCCACACAGCGGTCCGTGCACGATGCCTCTCCCGTGTTGACGTCTCCTTCGCCGTATTCCCGGCCAATGCATTTCTCTCGACACTGGTAGAGCATCTTGTTGAATGTGGCGGACGTCACGGTGAACTGCACCTCGGCCAACTTGATCTTTTCGGGGTCCACGTCCATGTACGAGTACTGCGCCGTGTTTCCGAGAAAAAACGACATGATGTGGCGGGTGCTTGAGTAGGAATGACTTCGGAGGTGGATGTGCCGGCTGATGTGGGAGCCAAATGGAGAGTTCCTGAAGCAGAGGGTGCGAAGCGGCGGGAAGCTAGTGCGAGTCTGGGTTCGAAAAAGGAATGTTCACGGCCGAGTGGTGGGGGCCGGTCGGGGCTGAATCTGGACTAGTGGGTTGGAGGGTAATTTTTTCTGCGTGCTCCAACATCAAGGTGCGCATCTCCGCTCTCACAGAATCGTACCTCCAAGTAGCGGCTTTACTCTTTGAGCATCCAGCCTAACTGCGAAAAACCTCGCGGAGAAACTCTCAGCTCCACTTGCAAAAAACTACATTGCCCGCTGTTCCGTTGTCATAGCTGCCCCCCATTATGCACGTTCTTCTCGTTAACGATGACGGTCCTTTGGACGACAAATCCTGTCCGTACATGAAATACTTTGTCGACGAGATCCGCAGAGCCACCGACTGGAAGCTCCTGATTGTTGTGCCGAACCAGCAGCGGTCGTGGATCGGCAAGGCCCACTTTGCCGGAAAGTCGCTTTCCTCTACCTACATCTATACCCAGGACAGCACCTCCAACCCTGGCGGAAACATCAACGGCTTCGTGGGCCCGTTCGACACGAAACAGCTGCATCTCGCCGACCACCAGGAGTGGTGCTTGATCGACAGCACCCCGGCCGCTTGCGCCGACATTGGATTGCACCATTTGGGAGAGCCGGTGGATTTGGTGGTGAGCGGGCCCAACTTCGGCAAGAACTCGGGAAACCTTTACATCTTGTCCAGCGGCACCGTGGGCGCAGCGTTGGAGGCCGTGACGCACGGGGCCAAGGCAATTGCTCTCTCGTTCGAGTTCCGGAGCCTCAACCACGACTTTGAGATTTTGCGGGAAGCTAGCAAAATCTCTGTGCAGCTCGTGGAACACTTGTACAGCCGGCTCCAGGCGCAGAATGACATTGACTTGTTCTCCGTGAACGTGCCTCTCATTCCATCGCTCAAATTCGGCGAAACCAAAATTAAGTACGCTCCGATCCTCAAAAACTCGTGGGCGTCCATCTACGAGCCTGCGGGCGACGGCAAGTACACTTGGGCGCCCCGATTCGACAAGGTCGCCGAGTCGGGCCAGAAGGACACATCGCACTCCGACAGCCGTGTTCTCATCGAGGACGGCATCAGCGTCACTCCGTTGCAAGCTGCGTTCAAGAGTGTGGCGCCTTTTGAGGGCGAAATCACGTTGGGAAACAGCGCCAAAAACAACGACAACAACCACGTGTTGCTTTTGACGTTGCCGGAAGACGCGTACATCTCCCAGCCCCTCCGAAACGCATTCTCCAAAATGCTGTACCGCACAGAAACCGACAGAAGCATTTTGCTGCAAATCGCGCAAGACCCTGCCTTGAAGGTTTTCCACTACGGCGACTACGAGGACCTTGACTTGGACTTGCTCCAAAGCCACCCCAAGCAGTACTTTGTGCCGTCGTACATCTATCGCAAGGCTTTGATCCGGAAACACTACCTTGCCAACACGATCCATCACTTTGTGGTGAAAAACCCGGAACTGAGTCTTGTATCCGCCTTCCCGCCCACGTACCAACTTGAAGTTGACTACGCGGAGTTTCTCGACGACTCGTTGGACGACGCCTACGAGTTGCGCGAGGAAATCGAGGAAGGCACCAAAACGTGGATTTTGAAGCCCAGCATGAGCGACAAGGGACAGGGCATCCGGGTGTTCAACACCATCGAGCAACTCCAAGCCATCTTCGATTCGTTCGAAGAGGGCGTCGACTCCGACGACGAGGAAAACGACGAGGCAAACAACGGAGTCATCATTTCGCAGCTCCGCCACTTTGTTGTGCAAGAGTATCAGCTGACTCCAATGCTTTTGTCGGAGTACCAGTCTCGCAAGTTCCACTTGCGCACGTACGTTGCCAGCGCAGGCGACCTCGCCGTTTACGTCTACGAAAACATTTTGGCGTTGTTCGCCGAGTCGGTCTTTGTGAGTCCCGAGGACCAAAACGACGAAATCATCGAGCTCTCGGGCCACTTGACGAACACTTGCCTCCAGGAGGGCAAAGACCCGTTGGTGGTGCCGTTCTGGGACTTGAAGGGTCTCAGCGACGAAAAGAAACTGCACGTTTTCGCCCAGGTCAAGGACATCACGGGCCAGTTGTTCAAGGCCGCGTCTTCAGTCGACAAGATCAACTTCCAGCCCATGGCCAACGCCGTGGAGATTTACGGAATCGACTTTCTCGTGAACGCCGACTACTCCGTCAAGCTCTTGGAGGTCAACGCGTACCCGGACTTCAAGCAGACTGGCGATTCGCTCAAAACGGTGATTGACGTTTTGTTCGATTCGGTTGCAACCCGCCTCGTTGCGCCCGTCGTGGATGGACTTCCACACCCCGCGGAGCAGCAGGGCCCTCTTCACCGAGTCTTGTAAAAAATAAAAAGCAAACCGAAATTAGTACCGGCGGTGGAGTAACGTAGGACGGTCACGTGACCGCAAAGCGGCGTGCGCGCACCGGGCTTCTGTCGACACCTGGGGGAAAAAAGAACGAAAAAAGAGCATATTCGTTCTCCATTATAGAAACGCCACAACACCCGGTCTTGCTGGATCAATCGATTTTCGTCCAGAACCTGCCCGTCTCTTTCTCACTCCCGTCGTCCCGTAACCCGCTCGTGAGCCACGCAAAGAAAGAGCCTGAATCAAGTCACCGGTGAGAACTGAGCCAACACTCATACCATCCACCGCCATCCACTCATAGCCGGGCTTTCCTTTTGGTCGAACAGTTCCGCAGCCACCACATCCCCACCACCACATGTCACAACGAAAAAGCTATAAGGGCAAGAAGGCCAGCGCCGGTCCCAGCGGATCCGCAGCCGCTTCCCCACAATTGCAAGCCTTGTCGGAAATGTTCCCCGACTGGGCCGCCGACGACTTGGCCTCGTTGTTGTTCGAGCACCAGAACGACGCCGAGATTGTCATTGACTTGATTGTCAACAACAAGGTCTCCAAGTGGGAGCCAATCAAGAGAGAGTCTAAGCCCAAGAAGCGGGAGGACGCCACTGGCGACGCCGCCGCCGCCACGTCGGCACCCGCCAACGCGGCCAGTCTGGGAGACCACAAGGGCAAGTTCCTGCGCGAAAGGGCGCCCAAGAGCGACAAGAGAAGGGAGAGAAAGCCACCGGTCAAGAAGGAGCCGGCCGCTGCCTCAGCGCCTGCCACCACTCCTGCACCTGCCGCTGCTGTCGCAGCCGCCACCACGGCTGCCGCCGCCAACCCTGCCGCCACCGGCGCGCCATCTACTGCATCTGCTCCTTCCAATTCATGGGCCGCTGCGTTGTCCAAGGACTCCGCCAAGCCTAAGGCCAAGCCTGCCGCTAAGGAGCCCAAGCCCGAGAAGACCGAGGAGAAGGACACGCCAAAGAAGGTTGCCGAGACTGCCGCCGAGGTTGCTGTCGAAAACGCGCAAAAGGAGTCTGCGCCAGAGCCAGCTCCAGCCGCCGCCCCAGCCACGTCGTGGGCCTCGGCCATCAAGCCAAAGGCCGCCGCCAAGCCGCGCCAAAAGAAGCAGGAGCCTGCCGCCCCCAAGGAAACCGCGGCCGAGCCCGAGAAGGCTCCCGAGCCGGAGAAGGTCCCCGAGCCCAAGCAGCCCGAACCTAAGCCCGAGTCCGAGGTCGTGTTGCCGCAACAGGTTGACTCTGTGGGCGTGTCCTTCGGCTCCATGGCTTTGCAAGATGCCGAGCAGGACGCCCCCGAGGTGCCCGAACAAAGCGCTCCCGCCTATCCGGAGCAAACCCAGCAAAGTGCTCCTCAACTGTCTCAGCAGCAGGTCTACCAGCAACAGTTTGAACAACCCCAGGAACAGCCACAAGAGCAGGCTCAGGCCCAGGTTCAGGCCCAGGCCCCACAGGCTCCTCAACAGGCTCAGCAATCTGCTCCTCAGCAGGCTCAGCAGACTGCTCCTCAACAAGTCCAGACTCCTCAACAGGCTCCTCAAGGCCAAACCCCGCTGCAGAAGCCTGCCGCTGAACAAGCTTACGACTACTACAACCAGTTCCAGCAAACGCAACCACAATTCCAGCAGCAGACCGCTGCGGGCAACATTCCCGCCCAGTACGGTTACCCATCTTTCGACTACAACGCGTCTTACGGTGCTAACCAGAGCGGCTTGAACTCGATGGGCACGCAGGGCTTTTACCAAGGCAACACCGCCGGCAGCGCCGAGGGCAACGCCACCAACGGCAGCGCCACGAACGGTGAGATTGCCCACTCGCCAATGGTGAACAACTCCGTCAACCAACAGTCGATGCAGACGCCGCAGCAGAACCAGATCCCAGGTGCTGCTCCATTTGGCTACCCTAACTACTACAGCTACTTCTACAACCAGCCATTCTACGGAAACGGAGCCGGTATGGGCGCCACTTCCAACGTCTACGGCATGCAACAAGGACAACAGGCTCAGGCCACCGAGGGCGCCACCGAGGGTGACAACGCCAGCGGCCAAACCGCGGCGCAGAACGCCCAGGCTGCTAACCAGTTCTACGCTGCTCAGTACTACGCCAACCCCAGCCAGTTTGGCAACAGAGGTGCTTACCCATACAGCGGCTACCCAAGCAACCAGCCTTTCCCACAGGCTGGACAGGTTGCCGAGCAAGGTGAGCAGCAGCAGCCAAGCGGACAGCTGGGCACGCCACAGACGGCTCCCGCTGTTCCCGGCATGCCGCAGTACCCACAGCAGATGCCACAGTACTCGGGCTACCAACAGTACCCACAGTACGGCAGCTACCAAGATAACAACCAGTATCGCGGCTGGTATTAAGGGCGCTGGCCAACGCCGAAGAGCGAGCGGCCGGTGTTTATGTTTGTATGATTATAATGTAACGTGCGACCTGGTGACATTTGTATACCCCACTGCGCACAGTGTATGTGGCCCCACGTGACTGCGCGCGCCAGCCAGCCACCTAGGACCCACGTGACTCCCCCAGTTGCTCACCCCCGCCAGCAGCCTGGAGAGGAGCTGCGATGCCACGGGGTTGCGACTGGCGACACTGGCAAGTCGCTCGTGTCCCAAACCCCCGCTTTTCTCCAATTGTCATATCATGCCTAATTTTTTTTTTTTTTTGCGCGCTTCCCAGTCTGGTCTGGTGACGTGCCCCTGTCGCTGGCCCTCTTTCAAAAAGCCAGTGTGTGTGGGGATGAGGTTTACGCACGCAGCGCGCACTGTTCAGCACCGCGCAAGGCGCGCCGGCAACCACCCTATATAGGGGGTCCCACTCCTCCCACACATAAAAACACCTACTATATTTCTTCCCATAGTTAAACAACAGTATGTACCAAACACCATAACGAGCGCGCCGCGCACCATCAAAGCGAACCACGCAATTCGGCATCCACACACAAAACAGCAAGCAGTTTTTGCCTTTGCTCAATAAATTCCTCCACGTTGATTGTTGTTGCTGTTGCCGGAGGGAATTAGGGGTTGGTGTCGATGGGCATTTTGCAACAATTGCCAAAGTAGCCCACGCCGCGCACAACGCGTTGCGGCCGCGGCATTTGGGCTGGCGATTGCACCTTTTAATTTTCTCGCCGTTGGCGCTGATCCCGGTGCTGCCCATATATAAGGTCGCCCCTGTCGGGCCAAGTCGTATTTCGCCGTTGATGCGCGCAACTGTTGCAACAAGCCACGGCGCACCATTCGCATCGCGTACTAACTGCAGAAATGTCTACCGAGAAGAAGAAGGTTACCAGAAGAAAAAAGGACCCCGATGCACCAAAGAGATCGCTCTCTGCATACATGTTCTTCGCCAACGAGAACAGAGACATTGTCAGAGCTGAGAACCCCGGTATCAGTTTCGGCCAGGTCGGCAGAATGTTGGGTGAGAAGTGGAAGGCTTTGAAAGCTGAGGACAAGACCCCTTACGAGAGCAAGGCCGCCGCTGACAAGAAGAGATACGAGAAGGAGAAGAGCGAGTACGCCAAGAAACAGTGATTTACTCTGTGAGTAAATGTTCTATGTACCATATTGTGTTATTCTTCTTGCCAAGTGCCCGGCGCTAGGTAGTTTCACTTCGTTTTGCCAATACATGTTGCAGTACTGATTACAAGTCAGGTTTTTGTAAGTTCTATGCTGTTAGGCCCCCGCCTCTCTATTTTTATCTCTTGCCATCTCGCCGTTCTTGCATTAGTGCGGCCGCGATAATTGCTCAGATCTCACCGCTACTTCTTTACTTTCCAATGCAACTCCCATCCCCCTCCTTCAACGACAACCCCAAATCGTTTGCCTACCCTACCGTCCACAAGCGGTGGCCTACAATTTTGGAAGGCGCCATCAAAGACATCGCCGCCTACACAGAAACTCACACCGAGGCAGTGAAATGTGGAGAAATCGTCACCGGCAAGTTGAACGAGCTCTTGCAAGAGTTCAAGAACGATGCCGTCGTGGAGGCGTTTTCTAGCGAGGAATTGAGCATCAAGCCCGAGCTCGAAATCTACAACACCGAGTTGGCCCACTTCAATGCCCAGAAAAAGGTCACGTGGCTCACCGGCCCGTGGCTCTACTTGGAGTGCTACTTGTACCAATTGATGGACTTGTGGTTCAAGCAGACGATCCACATGAAAGAGTTCGACGTGTTTGAGAACTCCAAGACAACCACGTTCAAGCAGTCATCGGCGGGAGTTTTGGAACTCTGCAAACGGTACCAGGTGCTTTCCTCGCAATTGCAGGAGAAAAACGTGGACCAGGTGGCCTTGAAGCTTTTGTTCTTCGAGTTCATCGATATCTCCTTGTGGGGAAACGCCACCGACTTGTCGCTTTTAGCTGGAAACGTGACTCTCGACGACATCAAGAGCGTGCAAGGTGCCGAAGTGCGTAAAAAGAACGAGGAGAAAATCATCGTCAACGACAGCGCCAAGGTCTGGGACTACTACCTCGGGACCTCCAAGGAGCGGATTGACATTGTTCTCGACAACTCGGGCTTCGAGCTCTTTGCTGACTTGTGCTTGGCGCTTTTCGCTCTCGACTCCAACCTCGTTCAGAAAGTGGTGTTGCACTGTAAAGAGGTGCCGTGGTTTGTCAGCGATACCATGCCCAAGGACTTTGACGAGTTGTTGATGCAGTTGGACGACGACAAGTTTTTCGACGAGATCCACGCAAACAGCGACGACAAGGAATCCATCAAATTCCTCTCCTCGAAGCTCAAGTCCTACCACGCGTCCGGAAAAATCGCCACGAGCCACCATCCATTCTGGACATCTTGCGAGAATTTCTGGGTTATTCCAAAGCAAACCGATTTGTACGAGGAGTTGCAAAAGTCCAACTTGATCATTTTCAAGGGCGACTTGAACTACAGAAAACTCACGGGCGACTTGGAGTGGGACACCACGACACCGTTTTCCACCGCAATCCAGGACTTGGCCTCGTCCAAGCTTCCAGTTTTGACGTTGCGCACGTGCAAAGCCGATGTTGTTGTCGGGTTGCCGGCCGGCTTGAACGAAAAGTTGATCAAGACTTATCAAGAAATGGGCAACGAAATAGGCGAGTTCTGGACGGCATCTGGCAAGTGGGCCGTTATTTCCTTTAGTGAGGGAACCAACTGATCAAGTTTTCGAAAAGAGTCTCGGTTAATTCGAAAAGACTTCTTTTAGCTGAGGTCATGATAGCCGCAAACCACGTTGAATGTTTCTCCACGCTGTTAGCCATCTTATTAGCTTTATAATTACGGATACCTCGCTGGTGATAAATCAAGCATTTTTTTTGTCAGGTAGATCGGGGTTCTTCTCGAGAAGCGAGAAGAATGATCTCGGCAATCGCTTTCAGACCGAGACGTAAAGCTCGAGATGTATCTCGGGTCGGCTTCGGGCCGGTGTCGCAAGTCGCGCAGGTGTAATACTAGCATTCTCAATTGACTATAACTTCGAAATCTCGAGAATTTACGAGCTTCGCGAATCGAAAGCCAAACAGAGTGCCGTAACTGGCGCGGTAGTCTCTCGTTGGTCTCGGCTAGTCTCGGCCGGTGCCCCCACTACGGCCCGTCACTTCCTAACAATGCCCGCACTTGGGCTCGAGCGCCCAAAACAGAAATGTGGAGCTTCTCAATGGCCGGATCGGGCACTGATCTAAGCGTTGGGCATCCCATTTCGGCATCGCTGGGCGAATTGTGGGGTCATGGCCCGTCACCTCCCGCCGACTGCGCGGCGGCTAAGGCGTCAATACAAGCGAAATATGGGGAACCGCGGGAGCCCTGCCACAAACAGCAATGTCCCCGCGCGAGAAATATGAGCTGCAACTGGCGGCCGGCAATACATCTCAGCATAAATACCACCGGTTTCCTCGAATTCTTCGCCATTCAGCGAGCAATCCCACCATCTGTGAACATCGCACAACCCTAAGCTAGATACCAATATGGCTGACATCAATGTGGAACAAGTGCTCTCCGAGCTTAACCTTAAAGAGAAAATCGGGCTTATTGCCGGCGTCGACTTCTGGCACACCTACAAGGTCGAGAGATTGGGCGTGCCTTCGATTCGGGTGTCCGACGGCCCGAACGGAGTCCGAGGCACCAAGTTCACAAACGGCACCCCCGCGGCGTGCTTCCCTTGCGGCACCGGAATGGCTGCCACCTTCAACAAGGAATTGTTGAAAGAGGCTGGAGCACTCATGGCCGAGGAAGCCAAGGCCAAGTCTGCCCACGCCATCTTGGGCCCCACCACCAACATGCAAAGAGGACCCTTGGGCGGCAGAGGCTTCGAGTCTTTCTCGGAGGATCCGCATTTGGCCGGAATGGCCTCCGTTGCCATCATCAACGGTATGCAAGAAAACGACATCGCCGCCACAATCAAGCACTTTGTCTGTAACGACTTGGAACACGAGAGAAACGCCTCCAACTCTGTGCTCACCGAGCGGGCCTTGAGAGAGATCTACTTGGAGCCATTTCGCTTGGCGGTCAAGCACTCCAACCCGGCTGCGTTCATGACCGCGTACAACAAGGTCAATGGAGAGCACGTGTCGCAAAGCAAGCGCATCTTGCTCGACATTCTCAGAAAAGAGTGGGCTTGGGACGGAATGATCATGTCCGACTGGTTCGGAGTGTACACCTCCAACATCGCCATTGAAAACGGCTTGGACTTGGAAATGCCCGGCCCGCTGTCCTTGAGAAACTACGAAAGCTTGCTGCACATGATTAACACCAGAGAGCTCCACATCCAGGACTTGGACGACAGAGTCAGACACGTTTTGAAGTTTGTGAAATGGTGCGCCAGATCCAAGCTTCCTGAGAACGGCCCGGAGGAAACCAACAACACGCCCGAGACCAGAGCTCTCTTGAATAAGATCGCCACTGAGGCAATTGTTCTCTTGAAGAACGATGCGGATGTTCTTCCTTTGAAGAAAAGCGAGACTGTGGCGGTGATTGGCCCCAACGCAAAATACGCCGCCTACAGTGGTGGCGGCTCGGCTTCGTTGCTCACTTATTACGCCACCACGCCGTTTCATGCAATTACTAACAAATTGGGCAAGGAGCCGGAGTATGCAATTGGCTGCCATGCCCACAAGTCTTTGCCTGGTCTCTCCACGTACGCTTGTACGAAGAACCCATCGACTGGCAAGCCTGGCCTTCTTTGCGAATTCTTCAACGAGAAGCCTGATGTAAAAGACCGCAAGCCATTCGACGAGTTCCTGGTTGACACCGATCCATTGTTGTTGTTTGACTACAAGCACTCTGACGTCAAGGGCGAAATCTACTATGGCCGGTTCTCCACGGATGTGACGCCAGAGGAATCAGGCGAGTACCAGTTTTCGCTTACCGTTTGCGGCACTGCCCAATTGTTTGTGGACGGCAAATTGGTCGTGGACAACATGACGAGGCAGACTCCAGGCGGTACCTTTTTCGGCCTGGGAACTATCGAGGTGATCAACACTATGAAGATGGAGAAGGGAAAGACCTACAAGGTTGTGGCTGAGTTTGGCTCGGGAAAGACCAGTCTTCTACAAGAGGCTGGTGTTGTCAGCTTCGGAGGCGCCATTGGTATTGGTTTCTGTAAAGTGATTGACGCTGACGAGGAAATCAAAAAGGCTGCTGAGTTGGCTAAAAAGGTCGACAAAGTTGTTCTTGCAATTGGCTTAAACGTTGCGTGGGAATCTGAGGGTTTCGATAGACCAGACATGGCTTTGCCCGGCCGTATGAACGACTTGGTGACTGCTGTTTTGGAAGCAAATCCAAACACCGTCGTCGTCAACCAATCGGGAACACCTGTGGAAATGCCATGGTTGTCCAAAGCTTCTACATTGGTCCATGCTTGGTATGGAGGTTCTGAATCAGGTAACGCAATTGCAAATGTGTTGTTTGGCGATGTCAACCCAAGTGGAAAGTTGTCGTTGTCCTGGCCATTCAAGAACTCTGACAACCCAGCCTACTTGAACTTCAAGACTGAGGCCGGCAGAGTGTTGTACGGTGAAGATATCTACATTGGTTACAGATATTACGACAAGTTGCAAAGAAGAGTGGCCTTCCCATTCGGCTACGGCTTGTCCTACACCACTTTCAAACTCTCTGACTTGAAAGTGCAAGTCGATGAAGATGGCGACAAAATCACGGCTTCCGTCACAGTCAAAAACACCGGCAAGGTGGATGGTTCTGAAATTGTGCAGTTGTACATTGCACCCAAAAAGTCCAAGATTGACCGTGCCATCAAAGAATTGAAAGGATTCGAAAAGGCACATGTCAAGGCAGGTGGTGAAGCAACTGTCAGCTTCGAGCTTTCTTTGAAGGACTCCACTTCTTACTTTGACGAGTACCACAACAAATGGAAGATGGAAGCCGGCGATTACGAGGTACAAGTTGGTACCAGCTCGGATGACATCGAGCTTTACCAATCCTTCGAGGTGACCAAGGAGAAGTTCTGGTTGGGTCTTTAAATTGAAGTTTGATTAAAAATGTTCCGACTAAAACAAAAGAAATAAAGTATTGCCTGGTGAAGAATCGAAGCCTTCGTGGATTGAATCGGGCTCGTTGTACAGCGACCAAACCTACAGCTCCTTTTTCGTGGTGTCATTATACTCTGCTACATGTTTTCAGAATTGCATGCATTCTTCAATAGAACCAGTCTTCGTACAAACACATCAAGCGCTGCTTTAGGTTTCGCCGGCTTTCCTCGAATTGCAAGCCACAATTTTGAACTTGTCCACCGTCAAGTCGCTGTCGTTCTGGTCTATGTTGGAAACATCCGTCATCTTGATCATGACATTCTTGATGAGAAACGTCCACACATCATCGCAAAACCTGTAGGTGTGTAGGTCACCTTTGAAGGTGATTTTCGATTTGCACATGCCCCTTTCCATCTTCAAGCTCTCAGAGATGATTCTGTCAAAGTTGTTCAAGATTCTCATGGCCAATTGCGGCTGTATTTTCTCATCGCTGATGAGTGTGTCGAGGGCGTCGGCTAAAGCACTGCCTATGGTGCTTCTCCGGTAGAGCTCGTAGTACGCTGGTGTGTTCATTTTGTCTCCAGGTAGTGTTGGGAGAAAGAGAAATGTGCTACAAATGTCCGTGGCGATGTTGTGTCTTGGTGCACGGGTGTTTTGTGTCATACCTCAGTCGGAGACTCTGGCACTCGTGAAAACTATATAGAATGGCAGAAGAGCAAGAGACCACAAAGGGCAAGTTGGCATTGGCCATCCGTCACTACAAGGAAATCGAGGCCTCGCCTAAAAGGCAGGATTCCGAGGAATTCCAGCGCGAGCTTTACAACACGATCCAAGAGTTCAAGGTTCTCGAATCTATCATTTCCAGTCTATGTCTATTCAGCGACAACGAGTCCTTCAATGAGATCAACACACTGTATCTTCCTTTCTCCACCGTCCCATATTATCTCGCGTCATTGAGTCAGAAAGCGTTGGTCAGCGTCAGAACAGCGTTCCACTTCGACCCAGATGCAAAACTCCTACGCAAACCAGAGAACTTGCAGTACGCTAAAATCAAGTTGGTGGCGTTCCTCCATCAGCTCGACCAGTTCAAGCAGATCTTGACGCCGGAGCAACTGCAGATGCTCAACTCCTATTCGAATTCCTTCAATCCATCGCCTGAAGAGATCATGGCTAGTACGGGCAATCCTACAGAGAAACGAGCCACAAAAATCGCCAACTACAGGCTTGAAAGAGAGCTTGAAGGCAAACTCGAAACCCTCGACAGATACTACGAAAAGTACGGCACGAATCTGGATGATTTGGATGAGGACAATCCCTTCGTACGTTGTGACGAGGACGAAATCCGCTCGGTGTACATCGACCAGTTGAAGCTTTTCTCAATAAAAGCGTTCGGCAGCTTGGAGCTAGCCGCCATGGAATTGCAAGTTTTGCTGAACATGCCCGAAGACCACGAACGCAGATCAAAAGCGGACGAACGTCAAAACGTCGTTGACTCAACGGATCCATTGGGCTACACTCCACGGCTAGAGGGAACACACAGGCCGAAAAAAGTGTCAGACTTGATTAACAAGCAGGGTAAGATTCTCCAACCATTTGTCATCACTAACACAAGAGCCGATTTGAAAAAGAAGGTTTTCGGAACGGGGCAGATGCTACCCACGATGTCGGTGGAAGAATACTTGGACTACGAATTGGCCAACGGCAAAATGATGAAGAGCGAGGAGCCAGGCGCCAATGACGGCAGTGAAGACGAAGACGATAGCGATGAAGAGCTCAGAAAGAGAGAGTGGGATGACTGGAAAGACGATAACCCCAAAGGCAGTGGTAACATGGGTGCAAATATGGGTTGATATATAGTCGATGGCAAATCTCAGAAGAAATCGGACTCGATCTCCTTGATCCATTTGTAGTACTCGATGCTCAACTCGTTGAGACGAATCACGCCAAGATTGTTAGTGTTGCTTTTCATTCTGATCCATCTGTCTTCGTCAGAACTGAAAGTTTTGAGGGTGTTGAGAACCACCTTGTAGAGCTCCAAAATTTTTAACTTGTACTGCTTGAAGTTCTCGCTCTCGGCAGTGTCACTCATTAAACTTTCTTTCTCAGTTTTGAATCTTCTGATGAAAATGTAGAGTGCTTCCGCTGCTCCCCGTCTGTCTCCAAGTGACTCCTTGTCAGAAGCAGAACACCCGTATAGTCTCCAGGAGTATAAGAGCTCGTAGCACTTCAAAGCGTTGAAGAGAATGAGATCAGCGTTGGCAACTTCCAAAATGATGGAGTCCACAAAAATGTAGTTTTTCGAGAAAAAGCTGCTCTCGTCTTGCGAAAAGAGGCGCTTCACTTCTTTCTTCGCGATAATCGCCGTGCAGAGATGTCTCAAATTGCTTTTGAAATCAAGCTTGTTCAGTCTGACCTGTAATTTAGCAAGCGCTTTTGTTGCTTCATCGAACTTAGCAATCTCCAACGCATCTGAGAAGTAGTTGCGAAGATACATGGTCAAGAGCTTCGCTTCCGTGCTGTCTGCGATTCCCTCCAAGGTCTCGATGGCACGTTCTTCCAACGCAAGTGCCTTCTCGAAATAAAGAGCGTTGGACTTTCTGTCCGATTTTTCACCGGGCCCAAAGCCAGAGTTGTGTCTATAGGCCTTCAAGAGTTGGGCGGTTTGGTAGAAGTAGTTCGCTCTCGTTGCAGCAGGCAGGCTTGACTCCGTAAAGATAGAGCCAAGGTAGTTCTGCAAGTCTGCGTTTGTTCCCAAAGATCCAAGTAGCTTTTCGCGAATGTCCTGTCGGCTCACTCCTTCAAAAGTAGCGAAATCGGCAAAAGCCTCATAGAAGTCGCCTGGGGAGTCGTTCAACAAGCTGACAATGCCAAAGATAAATTTGTTGACGGACGTATCGTCCAACTTTGGGGCGAACTGGCGCGAAACCAAACCACCTTCGTTGCGATTGATCAATTCGAGTACAACATCGAGGATGAAGTCACCGGGCTTCGAGAGCATACCGTTAGTGAAATAGTCAAAGGCAGAGTTGAACTCCTTGCGCGAGATCAAGTTTTTCAAATTCTCGTTCTTGGCAACGGCCGCTGTCCAGAATATCGACTTTTCTTTCGCAGCGATAGAATGCTTCTCAACACTGCTGGATGAAGCAGTGGATGCGAAACAAATGTCGAAAACCTGATTCATGACAGCGTAAGCTTGAAGCTTTTTGGCGATATCGTTGAGGAACTGCAAGACAGATTCATTCACCTCACAAAGCAAAAACAACACGAATAAATTCACAAGGATATTTTCGTGCGCTTTGGCGATATTCTTGAAGCTTTCAACGATCCATAGCTTCGAAAGGAGGCCGGTCCCTTCACCGGCAGAGGTGCTGAAGATTTCTGTCACCATCGCCCAGTTCTCATCGCAAGAAATCATACTCGAAATCTCATCGAGAATATTTGCGGTGGAATCGAGTTCCGCCATGAGACTCTGAGTTTCGGCATCGGATATCTTTCTGCTGAGGAAGTCAGTGGCCAACTCGGAAGCTTTGCCAGCGTCAATGTGTGGAAGTGACAAAGCTTCGTGGTAAATCTTACTCAAAGTTTTGGTCGACAACTTCGAGGAAATCGCCTTGAGCAACTCGGGGAGCTTCGAGCCTTGCGAGTTCGAGAAAACACCTTCGAAGTAGTGGGCATCTTTATAAAGTCCAACGCCATTTGCTTGAGCGCACACAACAAGCTTGTCGACAACACTCAAGGACAACAGGTCGCTGCTGGGCTTGCCAAACTCGAAGCAAATTAAAGCAAACTTGTACCACATTGAGCTTTCCGTGGCACCATGCTCCTTGCTTGCTGCAACAATTGCAGCATTGACTTTTTGGCGTAGGCCCATGCTATCGTCTATTTGCGGTTTCGAGCCTGAGGTGTTGGTGAAAATGTCCAAAGCACACTCTGCAGACAACAGATCGCAGAGGCCAGAGTTGAACACGCAATTGATGTAGTATTCGCTTGAAGCGTGTGAATTTAGCTCACTCAAGTACGCCATCGGTGGCATGATTGGCTTTTGCTGCGATGTGATGTTTCTTGTGTCTTTGTCTTGGACGTAACGCACCGTCGTGCTATAAGAGTTGGATTTCCATAGCACGTAGTATGTGCTAGAAGAATCGTCTTCCACGAGATCGAAGTCTTGTATCTTGAAGATCTTGGCCTCCAGTCTCGTGTCTGCTCCATATAAGCACAGGTCATCCAATTCGGTTGAAATTTGATGTTCAAGCTTACCGTTAGAGATGTCCCATGAGAGAAACTCGTACCCTGAAGATTGGGTCAGCAGACCCAACTGGTTGGGAAGCAACATTGTGAGTGTTGTTTTTTGTGCTTGTTTCCGAGTAAGGAAATACTTGTTGGGATATGTTGTGAGCCAGCCAGAAGAGCTTTCCGAATGACCAAGATCGATAGAAGATCCTGCTTGTTTATGGGTTTGGATGTTCCATACCGTGAGCACTTTATTGACGCTCAAAGCAACAAATTCAAACTCGCTCAATGGAACCAAGTCGACGACTGCATTGTAGGATAAACCTTTGCTAACTTCCGCCTTTTTGCTTTTCGAGAACATGGTTGTGACAAAGTTAAGCGACATCAAGGGCACGGAGTCGGAAAAGTGGAAGATATCGAAGGACGACAAGGCAGAGGTTCTGGACAAATGCAAGAGCCCACCATCCTTCAAAGAAACCACCAAGTTGAGCGGGTTTACCGCTTTCATGAAAAAAGGTTGAGAGCGCAATTCGAATGAGTATGGCACGGAGATGTGCACCCACTCACTGAAGTTGTCAATGACCATTCTGTTTCTGGTGTTTGCCATTATGAAGTCGTTGATCTCAATTTTCAAGGTAATCAATAAGTAGCTCTCATCGATGAGGTCGATGGCCAAGTACGGCTCCTCTTCGTTCGCCAGGGGGATGAAGTAGCACAAGAATGTTCCCTTGGATATGATTGGATGTGGAAGAACGATCTCCAATGCCTGAAAATCGAGGAAAAGAGGGGCAGACTCGTCAATTAAAAGCGGCGTAAGCTTGATGGTCTTGCGGCCATGAGACACGCCAACCTGAATGGCAGGAAAAAGGTGACCGTTTTGGCTCGAGATGTCTATCACCTCGCCAAACTCGCTGCAATTGTGTCTGAATTTCTCGGTGGTGTCAAGCTGGTTGTAGTCATTTTCGTATTTGAGGGGTAGCTTGATCACCTTGGATGGCAAGTGAGAGTCGTAGCCAATGATATTGGAGATGCTCAACTCACTCATTGTGGACATGTCAAACGACTTTTGTTATGACGATGTACACTTAATTTTTCCAGGATTGTGGTGTACTGGTCTTTTTCTGGACGGTACAAATTCTGGCAAACTCGACGATTTTTCGACTTTTGCCCAATGAAACGGAAAAGGCCTATTTTTGAGAACATTGAAATTCACGGCGATTGAAATTTTTTCCAGGCACCCAGCAAATTGTTCGAGTTGTTCGGAACAGCTCTGTTCGCGAGTTGCGCACTACCTTGGTACTCAACACACATCAACTGCATTACACCGAACACACATTAGATGTCTTCCATCATTTTCTATAAGTTCTTTCACCAGAAAGAAAGATCTACCATACACTTCGATGGTACGGGCATCAACGTTTTCGATCTCAAGCATGAGATTATAGAGCAGAACCAACTAGGGCAGGGCCAAGATTTCATGCTCACACTCTTTCACCTGGAGCAGCCTGACCAGGAGTATGAAAACGACCAGGACGTTATTCCAAGATCCACATTTGTCCTTGCCAAGCGCTCGCCAATATCCGTTTATAACGGCCGCTCACAATCAGCAGCAAGATACGTTTCTGGGCGACCAAGAATTACCAAGTTTAAGCAACAAGCATCTGCGCCGGTGGCCGCAGTTCAGAGGCAAGATGCCGCGGTTGACGAGAACATCAGTGAGGAGGACCGAATCAAGCAGATGTTTGAGAATCAATCCAATGTGTGGGCCCAGACGCAGGACGAGCTTTCAACTCACAAAGTTGTTCATTACAAAGCAGGAGCCGAGGACTTGCCGCCACCAGGTTACGTATGTTACAGATGTGGAGGTAAGGATCATTGGATCAAAAACTGTCCAACCAACTCCGACCCCAACTTCGAGGGAAAGAAGATCAAAAAGACCACAGGTATTCCTAAGAGTTACATGAAGACGATATCCAAGGAAACCGTGGAATACAGACTTCAGAACCCGGAGAGTAACGAGAGTGGCATCCACACAAATGATAATGGTGACCTCGTGGACGGCCAAGGAAACACATATATGATAACTGAGGACGGTGATTACGTCATGACATTTGCTGACTCCAAGACCTGGGCCCTGTACCAGGAAAAGCAACAAAGCGCGGCCGTCGCGGCGCAAAAGCAGTTCGACCAAGACGTGGCTAACAAGGCTTTAGCTGACGGGAAATCTGCATTCATGAACCCGCTTTCGGCAGGGCCCCAAGTCCTCAAGGCCCCAGTTGTCATGACTCCATGCTGCCAGAACGTGGAATCTTTGAAAAAAATGAGGAACTTCAGCTACAACCAGGTAGAGCTCGAACAGTTGCTCATCGAAAACGATTTCCACTGTCCCAACTGCGGTGCAGACGACATTTATCTAGATTCTTTGGTCGCCAACAAGGAACTAGAGCGCGAAATTGAAGAATATATCAAGCTGTTGGGCTTAGAGAATCCTGCAAACGCCAAAAGACCTGCCGATGCTGACGCAGAGGCAAGGGAAGGTGATATCAAAAAACCTCGTCCAACGCAGCCCATGGGCGCACAGCAGGGCATGCCATTTCCAATGATGCCCATGATGGGAATGCCGCCAATGTTCATGCCACCTTTGGGAGATACTCGGAACCAAGGGCTCAAGAAAGAAAACTGATATTTTATATAATCGAAATAGAACTCCACATGTTCTTTACTGGCTGATCTTTGAGTATATGTTAACGATGCCTCCATGGAACCCAACCCTAGGGGTTACCCGCGCCGAGAAAATGCATATAAAAAGAGCGACCCTCGCTGAAAAAAATATTTCACTGTATTAAATACATTACCCTTATTATGAATTTGTATGTTTCCTCACTAGCTTTTCAAATGGCGACTATAAGTTGATCCCGGGGATTTGATGATGATCCAATAATCAAATCAAACTAGAGTTTGTGACTTTTAAGAATGATCACAACATTATAATCTACCTGAACAAATTCGACCAAATCAACGAATGTTCTCACTCAAGACAAAATACTAACTGTCAGGTAAAAACAAGATGTATGTGAAACAAATAACTAGGTGTTGTCCCGGACACCTATGGTTCTTTTATGATGATACACCAAAAACAAAGCTGGAATTACCAACTGAAACTCTCTGATTGATACGTTTTTGCATTTTAACTGACTTGAAGAACTAAAAAAAATATCGTACAATAACTTACTAACTTCTAGGTATGTTCGAGTTTCGACACAGTTCGAGGACGAAACACTGCACTGGGCACTGAATACTTTGTGAGTGACAATGCATAATTATTGGGCCTCAGAAACCCATGTTAACTGATTCGAGCCTTTCGTACTTTTGTTCGAACCTGTTCTAACCACCCAGCGTCCTGATTGTATGTTACACCAATCCTCGTCGAGTCTCAAGATAAAGTGATGATCATTTAGATGACGAGTCTGAATCGGGCTTCCCGTTGAAGACACCCTTTATTATTACCATTCATGCAATTCTGATCCATCTTAATGACTTATCCAAAGGCATATGATACTAATATTCCCAGTTGCATACATAACCCCAAAATTGCAAGACGTTTCGAAGGAAACGTTAATTTTGCACATTCAGCCATTCAGTGGCACCTTTGCTACTGTTTTCTGTGCTTCCGGTTAAGAGATGATATTCAAATCCAAGACAAGCATATGTCCGATTTCGAGAAGAAGAGAGATTTTTGTCTGATAACTCAACGCATAGAAAATGGAAGCTGGGGCTCCAAATGAATGGCTTGTCCATCTTCAAAGGTATGTTTTTTTAACATCTTCGTTCATCTCGAGGTAGTATATGATGACCTACCACAAATTCACGACGGTCTACTGCTTGCGATAACTTGTAATTATCGCAACTTGATGAAATACTCGGCCTTGACCGGCCGTGGTTCCTGATCACATTCCTCGAGATTGGCAACCCTTTCACACCATGTACTAACAAGTAGGTATGTCACTTTTTCTCATGAGCAGAGCAGGAAAATTCAATGATGTTACTTAGCTTTTTGATACCCATGAAACTCCAAAAACTAAAATTCGATTTGCATGTCAGTCTGAGATGTAATTTTCCGTGTTAACGGCGTTGGCTGATAACGCCAACTAGCTCTCGTCACATTGGCTGACAGTATACTAACAAATAGACGTCAAGTAATCACCAAAATCCAAAATCCAAAAACCTGTAGAATATGAGAATGTATTGATTTCCTGAGAAGGCCATATATCGAGTAGGGATTCGATTCGTGTTATCTATTTTCGTAGCAATTTGACAGGGCATCCTTGAGGGGTTCCTGTACGGTACGTCTGTGCATCAAGGCAGCTTCATTCGCATCAGTTATACTGGGCGAGCAGCATTCATCCGCATTTAATAACATCCCCCAATTGCCCCAGTCCGAATAAGCAAATGAGAAACAAATCAGAAACCGGCATCCCAGATGACCCACCCAGCTATGCTGACGTGGAGTCTTCATCCGAACAGCTGTCTTCCTTCACGTCTAACAAGCCGTCCAACCACAACTCTGTGCGTCCGTCTTTGATGAAATCACTCTCTTCATCCACGAAATTGAGCGATTCGAAGCCCAAAAATGTACCTTATAGACCCTCGAAGAGCTTACAGGCACATATTGACAAACTTGGGGGTCTGGAGTCTCATTTGTCGACATTTCAAAGCGGTACGACTTCCGAGTACTTCGATATCTTGCCCTCTTTTCAGATGTTCCAGTCAATTTTAAAGAGGAACGACTTCGAGTTTGATGAAGGAAGTCTAGGACGCCCCCCTGTGTATGGAGATGAATCCAATGCTTCACCCATCTCTCCGGTTGGGACATCGCAAGAAAATGCCCCAGATATTGACGGTGTGCTTCAATCTGTATCATCCAATCTCCAACAATACAACCTCGGGTCCGACAACGAGAATAACGATGAAGACCTTGAAGGTCGTTATTTGTTCTCAGATGATGTTTCTCAGGATGGACTTCAAAGCCGGGCACTACTGCCTGTGCAAACCCCTAATGGAGCGCTTAGCCCAGTGACATCGCAAGGTCATGGAGGCCCAATCACTCATGAGAGCTATGGCCACTCAGTGCTCGATAATATCGACATGCTTCCCTTTGCCAAGTCATCCCCTTTATCCATCGACATTTATGTCACAAAGGATGTCCCGCGTCCAAATATGCACTGCGAGGTGGAGACGAAGCTCAAGGAATACTCTTGCGGTGATATTTTGAATGGTTATGTCATCATCACAAACAATCTGGAAAGTGAGGTCGATTTTGGCCTCTTCACCGTCAGTCTCGAATGTACCATAAAAATGGTGTACACGAAACCTGGAAGCACCCGCCCAACCATCCTTCAAAAGAAGCCGTTGAAGATGTACGACTTGAACGCCAGTTACAATGAAGGCATGATTCCCAGTTCTGCTGGTATCGAGTACGATTTTCTTTCGAGGGATGAATCTGATGGTTGTATAATTGGCTTGCCCAATAACCGCATTTTGAAAGGGAAAGAGAAGTACAAAAAATTCGTGACTTTCAAATTTCCAAACATGCTCCTAGACAACGCATGTCCGCATGGGGTTTATCGCCATACAATGCCGCCGCCGTCCTTTGGGATTGATGAAACTGCTTTCTTCAAAAGAACGAGCACGATCGAGGTGAACAAAGCTTTAGGCTATGGCTGCTTGAATGTTCGAGGCTCGCCAGTCAAATTGAAAGACTATGCATTCGATGATGTTAGTGTCTCTTACGCTATCGAAGCCAAATTCATCGACAAGTTGCATACGAAGGACCAGAGACATCCCGTTTCCCCAAACGATATTAACGACCCCCAAAACGACTCAAACTATGTGGTTTCCAAGAGTGCGCAATTCTTTTTGAGATTCGTTCCTGACGTTAAGAGTCAGGTCGACAACTACAGCCGGGCATATAACCTTTTTGGAAAGGATACGTTCGACACAATTGGCATAAACGGTATGTTTTATTGTGGGCTTGCGAAGCGGCAGACTTGGAGATTCATTGATTTCATGAACGCCACCATTGAGCAAGAAATTGAGTCGGCGTTAGAACGGCAAGAGTACTCAGGGGATGATCTCAAGAGGAAAAATTTAAGAGTCAAAAACAGAACTCCTCCTGTCGAAAACAAAATCCACCTTGAGGAGACAGATGTTGAAAATCACTTTCTTTCCGCGGAAAAAGCTAGATACTTTGAGAAGAACAGGGTCCTCTTTACGCAAAATTCAGTTGATATCTTCGGGAAGAAAAAGAAAAGGCTTTTACTGACAATCCGCAAAACAGGTGAGGTAATGATCTGCGTTGCGGTTCCGGACAAGCTTCTTCCTTATGGATCCCCCAGGTTGATCCAGAAATATAACAATGGACGGCTGGGTATCGAGTCTCTCAGCCGTCTGAACTCAACAGATGAGCTTTTTCTCCAGCCCATGTCCAGCAATATGCTGGAGCTATACAACCGACAAGAGAGCACTGTGATCCGTGATTTGGATATTCGGCTCATTTTCAAATCGACAGAGGAGGATTCCAGGCCACCTGCGATCTCTCATGTTGAGTTCAACGTGGTTGCTTGGTCCTACAGAACAGACTACCCAATTCCTATTTCATTTGAACACGATTTTTTTTATACAAAAACCAGTGTTCCTGGAGCAGTCATTCAAGAGAATGATGTGGAAAACACAAAGGAAAACTTGCTGAAGTTGAAGGAAGAAATCAACCATTATATTGAATTTTTGAGAGAAACGAAAACCTATATCTCCCAAAACACATACTCATATTTGAAGGGGCTCAGCAAGTTGGGAGTGAAGAAGGACACGATCAAAAATTATTTCGAATGTGTCAGTTCCAACACTTTTGACTTTCGGGATGATCACTGGGAAGGTGAGAAAGTTGACTTTAACACAATGTTGTGGTCAAAACATTTGCATATACCGCTTACAGTGCTCAACAAAGGCAATGTGACGCTTCCACCAAGTTTTCAAAGTTGTTTGGTGGGAAGATTATACTCGTTACAAGTTGTTGTGAAGTTCAGGGGTGGCGAGGAATCGCAAAATCTAGTCAAGATTGACGTACCTCTTTTGGTGGGTTGAAATAGTTTGCCTCAAAATTGAATAGCGTCTTGAAATCCTTGAATCAAGCATTGTTACGATTAATGAAACCATTTGGAATGACCAAAAAAATATTCTCCTAGACATTACAAGATTGATATTGGCAAGAGAATTATTGGTGGCTACGTGCTCTTATGACTTTCAACCGTAGGACAATCAAGAAGACCAGTAAAGCCGATCTGCAACAGTATTGACGCGCACTTTTGTGTTTCGTGGAAACAAATGGCGAGGCCATCCCATTGGTAGAAAACTTTTATCCGCATTCCCGATTAGGCAAGTGGTTCTCAATGCCGCGGTGAGTTATCTCTGAGTCAGAAAAATATTTTTCCACTACTTAAGTTTGACGCCACCTTCCTCGAGCTGATCCAAAAACTCAAATCAAAAAGATGATTTCTCTTCTCGGCAAGAGTTTTGGCGTACGCAATGCCTTCAAGCGGACATTAGCAACTGTGGCACCTACTTTTTCCAAAACCTCGCTGTTAGACAGAGCCACGCTTACGATTAAGGATGGGCCCGTCTTCAGCGGCTACTCTTTCGGAGCTAACAAAAACATTAGCGGAGAGGCTGTCTTCACTACCTCTCTCGTGGGATATCCGGAATCTATGACCGATCCATCCTACAAAGGCCAGATTTTGTGCTTCACTCAACCTTTAATCGGAAACTATGGTGTCCCTTCGTCTACCGCCAAAGACGAATTCAATTTGTTGGAACACATGGAGTCCTCTTCTGTTCAATGTATCGGTATCGTCGTGGCTGATGTTGCAATGGAGTACTCGCATTGGACTGCTGTTGAATCACTTCAGCAATGGTGTCAAAGATCAGGTGTCGCGGCCATCACTGGTGTCGACACCAGACAATTGGTGACATATTTGAGAGACAAGGGATCCTCGTTGGCCAAAATCACCATCGGTGAGGAATACGACGCAGATGAGGATGCTGCTTTCGAAGACCCAGGTGCTGTGAATTTGGTGGACAAGGTCTCTACCAAAGCACCCTTTCACGTCGCCTGTCCCGAGAAGCACAATAAAAATTACCACATTGCTGTTATCGACTGTGGTGCTAAGGAGAACATCTTGAGATGTTTGGTTGAACGGGGTGCTTCCTTGACAGTCTTCCCCTACAACTACCCAATCCACAAGATTGCCAATAAGTTTGACGGTGTTTTTATCTCCAATGGCCCTGGAGACCCTACTCACTGCTCTGCTACTATCAAAAACTTGCAAACCACCATGAAGGATAATGAAAACTTACCAATTTTTGGTATTTGCTTGGGTCATCAGTTGCTTGCATTGGCGTCCGGCGCCAAAACTGTTAAGTTGAAGTACGGTAACAGAGCCCATAACATTCCTGCTTTGGACGTCATTTCTGGTAAGTGCCACATCACCTCCCAAAACCATGGCTATGCTGTTGATGCTGATACCTTACCTTCCGACTGGACGCCATACTTCACCAACTTGAATGACTTGTCAAATGAGGGCATGCAGCATAAGACCAAACCAATTTTCTCCACTCAGTTTCACCCAGAAGCCAAAGGTGGGCCCTTGGACACAAGCTTCTTGTTCGATAAGTTTTTCGCTAACATTGATGTGTACAAAGCTAACAACGGTTTGAATTTGGGTGAGATAAACAACTCTTTACTCATCGACATCTTGCCAAAAGAGAGAGTTGTTTGATTGAGAGCGAGCTGGGGTCTCGTACACGCTGTATCATCTTTTGACTGCATACGAAAAGTGATTTGCAGTTGTCGTATAGAAAATAAGATACTCGTTTTTTTTCGTTTATATGTCGTTCACCATGTAAATGCAGGTGAACCTTACGATAATTGCATGGGTGCAAAAAATCACGCGATCCTACGTCTGCTCTCTAATGTCATATATAGACTCTTCCGGAGAACCTCCATGTAATTTTAGCTCACCTCATCAGTTATGCAAGTTTCCAGCTCGAGAAGTGGTCTTTGGCTGACATTGAATGGCACTGGCCTCCCTGAGCCTGGTTTCTGGAATTTATTCCACGCAATCAGTTCTGAGCATAACATGGGAAAAGAGATATCTTTGACTGATCTCGAGAAACTTTGGGCGGCATGGTACCTCTACATTGATAATGATTTGTTAGCTACTGGGCTTCTTTTCTTTCTCGTTCATGAATTTGCTTATTTCGGGAGATGCTTGCCTTGGTTCATCATCGATCAAATTTCATTCTTCAAGAAATGGAAAATTCAGCCCAACAAAATTTCTTCCAACAAAGAGCAATGGGAGTGTTTCAAGGCCGTTTTGAAGTCACACTTTTTGGTCGAGGCGTTGCCGATTTGGTTGTTTCATCCACTTTGTGCGTCCCTAAAGATCAGCATAGATGTACCATTCCCCAAATTTCCGATCATGGCTTCTCAGATTGGGCTCTTCTTTTTCTTGGAGGATCTCTGGCATTACTCTTTCCACAGGCTTTTTCATTACGGCTGGCTTTACAAGAATATTCACAAACAGCATCACAGGTATGCAGCCCCATTCGGGTTCGCTGCTGAGTATGCTCACCCAGTTGAAGTTATGGCTTTAGGTATTGGGACAGTGGGATTTCCAATCGCATACGCTTACGCGGCCAAAGTTAGTACAAAATCTTTACCTGAGCTACATCTTTTTACTATATCTTGTTGGATTATCATGAGATTGTTACAAGCTGTTGACTCACATTCGGGGTATGATTTCCCGTGGTCTTTAAATCGTTTCTTGCCATTTTGGGCCGGAGCGGCACATCACGATTTGCATCATCACTACTTCATCGGCAATTACGCGAGCTCATTTACGTGGTTTGATCACATTTTTAGGACTGAATCCGGACCGAACAACAAGAGAGAAAGAGAGCAAAAGCAATTCAGAAAAGCTGAGAAACATATCAAGATAAGCAGATAGTTGTAACACACCACCTTCAAACTGACAATTAGAAATGTAGACCATATTTATAGGGCTTATGCCCTCCTAGTCACATGACAAACGTCATCCGCAATGTGCGACATTTATCCATGGCGACATTTTATGAGACATTTGCGCTCCAATATGGCTTTATTATATACCGGCTGTGGTAAAAATTTTCACGTACTGTGTGCGATACACTGAACCATTCGCAGGAGAAAGTCAGATTCTTTTTTCTTCTGTTTGTCCACTTAGCCAACCTAACAACGAAGTATGTAAATCCATCACAAGAGACCAAATCAAGACTTCAAGCTGGTATCAGACCTTCCACTAGCGTTGAGCCAAGGAATCTCGACAACTCTGCAAAGATATACAGCTCCATCACTTGAACATCGGTCATGGAAGTTGCGTGAGTTGGCGATGAGAAAAATTCTTCCACGTTGAAGATTCATCTCAGTCACTATCAACGCAAACTCCATCACTGTGTTTGGCCTTCCTTTGAAGCCCAGTCAGACTTGAACACAATACTAACTGAGCAGATGTCTAGATTGAACGAGTATCAAATTATCGGTCGTCGTCTCCCCACCGAGAACGTCCCAGAGCCTAAGTTGTTCAGAATGAGAATCTTTGCACCAAACACTGTTGTTGCTAAGTCTCGTTACTGGTACTTCTTGCAAAAGTTGTACAAGGCTAAGAAGGCTTCTGGTGAGATCGTTTCCATCAACCTCATCTCTGAGGCTCGCCCAACCAAGGTCAAGACCTTCGGTGTTTGGATTAGATACGAGTCCAGATCTGGTATTCACAACATGTACAAGGAATACAGAGATGTTACCAGAGTTGGCGCTGTTGAGACCATGTACCAGGACTTGGCTGCCAGACACAGAGCCAGATTTAGAAACATCCACATCTTGAAGGTTGTCGAGTTGGAGAAGACCGACGACGTCAAGAGACAATACGTCAAGCAATTTATGGTCAAGGATTTGAAGTTCCCATTGCCACACAGAGTTCCAAAGTCGAAGCACTTGTACCAATACACTGCCCCAAGTACCTTCAACTAAGAATGTTGCCCTGGCTCCGAATTCTTTCATACTGACACATTTATATATCAATATATGTAAATATAATAGCTGAATGTAATCTTTTACTCACGTGCGCGCAATTGATTAGTCACTATCTCAACTGTTTATCGCACATGTTGATCGCACCAAAAATTAGCACCGACTATCATGACTTTTGCGGATTCGATTGCTGAAAGATTATCTGGTAAGACAGCTTTAATCACCGGCTCCTCGGCGGGTATTGGAAAAGCCACCGCCTTGCAGTTGGCTGAAGCAGCTAAAGGCAAAATCAAATTGGTTCTTACTGCTAGAAGGTTGGACAAGCTATCCGACTTGAAAGACGAGTTGGAGTCTAGCTTCCCTGATATCAAGGTCCATTGTGTGCAATTGGATGTTTCGAAAATTGACGATATTAAGGGGTTCGTTGATTCAATCCCGGAAATGTTTAAAGACATTGATATACTCGTGAATAATGCAGGGAAAGCACTCGGAAGGGAAGCAGTGGGTGAGATTGCCACTTCCGATATCCGTGAAATGTTTGATACGAATGTATTGGCTCTCATCACTTTGACTCAGGAAATCTTGCATATATTCAAGAGAAAGAACTCCGGTGACATAGTCAATTTGGGCTCGATTGCCGGAAGAGACCCTTACCCTGGAGGAGGCATTTACTGCCCTACCAAGGCTGCTGTGAAATCTTTCTCCCATGCTTTGAGGAAAGAACTCATCAACACAAAAATAAGGGTGATCGAGATTGACCCAGGCAACGTCGAAACTGAATTCTCTAATGTTCGCTTCAGAGGAGACGCTGAAAAGGCGAAAGCAGTTTACGCAGGGACTGAGCCGTTGGTAGCTGATGACATTGCAGAGCTTATTGTGTTCGCTTTGTCCAGGAAGCAAAACACCGTTATTGCTGAGACTTTGATTTTCTCCACGAACCAGGCCTCTGCTACACACTTATACCGCGAACCTAACTCTCGAACCTGAATCTTCACTTCAGCGTGAGTTTCGAGATTGGAAGTAACAACTTGATGAAAAGCTTTGCTTGAGTGATACACTGAAACGAAGCGATTGGAGACATTAGTACAATGAAAGATGAATTGACGTCCAGTCTGTACGCACTGGTTCACAATATTTCCGAGCTTGTCATTATGACTTGAATAAAAGAAATTGAAAAGCGGAACAAAAAATCACGTATTGACGCAAATCAAGAGAGATCGGCCAAAACAGCTAAACATATCAGAATAGCAGACGTTCGAGGTTTTCCCTTCCAAATCATTTGTGTATGTGCATGGATTTCGTCTGGTTACTTTGCCGCGATCTCCTCGGACATCACCTGAACGTGCACGCAGTATTTTGAGCTAAACTCTCACATCAATGCAGAGCGCCAGCAGAGTTTGGAACGATATTTCCTTGAAATTGCTACATAATCCTCATGACTTGAACAGCTGGCAAGAGCTTGTATACACAGCAGAAACGCACAGCGGTGTCATCGATAAGTGTCTGGATCCTTCCCTTATTGAAACTCTTAGGGCAACATACGAAGCATTTCTAGCAAAATACCCTCATTTCATGGCCTATTGGGTATCATATGCTCTTTGGGAACTGAAGCTAGGCAACCATACTAATTGCAAGAAGATCTTCGGCCGTGGCCTCCAATATGGAGACGGTGATCTCAACTACTGGTTGGCTCTCATAAAATATGAAGTAGAGGTCTTCACAGATGATTGTGAAACAATCTTGAAGATATTCGAGCAAGCAAGATATAGAATCGGCCTCAACTATCACAGCCACGACTTTTATGCCCTCTACTTCAGCTTTTTGAAGACATACGCCTCCGCCGAGAATGATTTTGAAAAAAAAGTGCTTTCACTTGCTCGAATCTTGATCGAGATACCGCTTTATAACTATGCAGCTTCGTACAAGGACATAAGTGACACGATTTTCTCGCTGATGACAAATTCAAGGAGGGCTGCAAATGAGTTAGGCTTTCTCTCAGACAGGGGTCTGACGGCTTTGCCCAAAAGCGACAAGAGGGAATTGAGGCAGTCTCTCGAGCGTTCCCTCAAAGATTTCTACGTCTTTAATCAGTTTCGGAGTACTCAAATTTTTGAGTTTGAGCAAAAACTACTGGACGGTCTCATCGAACCCTCAGCAACATTACCTTCTGCAAATCTTGTCGAGAGTTGGATCGCTTATTTGGTCTTTGCCGAGCAAAACTTTTCGACTCTCTACACAAGTCAGCTTTATGAGCGTTGCCTTATTGCTACTTGCGGATGCGGTAGCATTCTAGCCAAATATTCAGACTACCTCCAGTCTCGGAAGTCTTTCGTTTCCAACCGCAATGTGCTAAGGAAGTTCATACCTCTTGTTCCAGCTCAAGAAAAAGTGAATATTCTACTCAGATTGATCGACTCGGAAATATACATGGGCAACATGTTATCTGCGAGAGACCATGTTTGCAATTACATCATGATCAACCGAAACATTCCTTTGTCGATATATCAAAAGCTAATCAGTTTGGAAGCGATGTTTCATCCGAACGATACAACCTATCTATTGCTGCTTGTCAAAAATATGGTAACTATGACGAAATCGGCGCACTTCTTTCATCAAGCGAGTGTTTTGGGGCTCAATGACGATAGCTTGCTTGAGTTTTTCCAACTGTTCATTGTGGGTTCCAATCAAGTCCACGAAAGCAGATTATTGACTGTCGAACTCAAACAGGAGGAGATCTTTTGGACTTGCTTGGATGATATCAGAAGGCGCATCGAGAATCGCTGATATAAATTCATGTCGACAATCTTTTCACGTGGAGGATGGAACGGCATGCAAAGATGTTCCAAAGTTTTGGTCATGGTGCTCCATATGTTTTCGGCTACAAGACACTGCTTCCACTTTACATGACTGTCTAAATCAGATTTCAATACTAAAAGTTGTCAAGCAAGCAAGCGTTACTAATAAGCCTGTCATTCGCTCAGTGGGATTGAGGTAGTGTTAAAATGACCCCGAAGACGAAATTTCAGTCTATGAGTGGGTAATATGTAGAGAAGATTATCCAAGACCAAGAGTATCATGTATCTAAATCCCATCAGCGTCGTGCGCCACATCTAGCTCCCCAATGTGTAAATCAGACTTGAATTTTTGACAGATAGATTTATCCAAAATTTGTAACGCGATTTGAATGTCTAGATGAATGTCATCTATCAATGCCTCTGTTATTGTTAGTCCTTATTGAAGATCATAAGAAAAAAAAAAAAAACTCACGTACCTTTAGTGGTGTAATCCAACTCTGGCCTGATGTAGCCCAAAATAACAATCTTTATCTTTGCACCGTAAAAGTCCTCACGGAACCTTTGGATGATATGAACTTCCGCAGCCTTTGTAGCATTTTTGTAAAATGGATTCCATCCGATTGACATGACCATGGGAAAAACTTCACCTTTCTTGACACCTGGATTATCCATATCATTTATGCCCCCCTTTGAAAGACCCGTGACATCGCCGCCAAGTACAGACCAGCCGTAGTAAATTCCAGTGGAGAGAGCGTTGAGAGACTCGTCGACCGGGATATTCGCTGTAGGGATGCCCAACTCTGAAGAACCTCTTCCAAATCCCTTGATGACTTCGGTATCACAATAGATCGGGAAGGGTTGTTCTATGCTTGTTGGAATGTTCGTTTCTGGCCTCATTGAGCTGATATACGGTATTCACCAGTGTCTGTGAGTTGTTCTGATACAGCAGTTTTCGTGACGTGCGGATGAAGTCGTTCCCGCGCACTTGCGAACACGGATTGCATGATCATAGATAGATAACGGATCTCATATAATTGCGATACAATACTCTAGAATCTAGACTCCAATTGTTCCAACAAAGTTTCAGTGTCCTTAGCGAAACCTCTGATACCTTGGGACAATTTTTCAGTGGCCATAGCATCCTCATTGAACAAGAATCTGAATTCGGGCTCGTTGTCGATGTACGACACCTTCTCCTCGTCAGTGGAGTTGGCGGCGCTAGAATCCAACACCTTTGGCACTTCTTCAGAAGAGTTCATCAACTCCTCCAACAACTTGGGGGCAACAGTCAAGAAGTCGCATCCTGCCAAGGCCTTGATCTCACCAATGTTTCTGAAGGAAGCGCCCATAACAATGGTCTTGTAGGAGAACTTCTTGTAGTAGTTGAAGATCTTTCTGACGGAAACCACACCAGGGTCGCTCTCAGCATCGTACTCCTTTCCAGTCGAAGCCTTGTACCAGTCCAAGATTCTGCCAACAAATGGAGAGATCAAAGTGACTTGAGCTTCAGCACATGCAACAGCTTGCACGAAAGAGAACAACAAAGTCAAGTTACAGCTGATGCCATGCTTAGACTCCAACTCCTTGGCTGCTTGGATACCTTCCCATGTGGAAGCAATCTTGATCAAAATTCTTTCTTTCTTGATTCCGATGGACTCATACAATTTGATGATTTCGAGAGCCTTCTTGATGGTACCCTGAGTGTCGAAAGACAATCTGGCGTCGACTTCGGTGGAAACTCTACCTGGCACAATTGCAAGAATTTCCTTGCCGAACTCAACCAACAATCTGTCCATGGCAATAATGGCCTTTTCCTTTGGGTTAGAACCCTTGTCCTCGGCATATTTAATTGCCACGTCGATCACCTTAGAGTATTCTGGCTTCTTGGAAGCGGCCAAAATCAAAGATGGGTTGGTAGTAGCATCTTGCGGGGTGTACTTGGCGATGGAGTCAAATTCTCCGGTGTCGGTAACAATGACTGTACCAGTAGCTTTCAAAGATTCCAAAGAGTTAGACATGATTCAATTTTCGTTGACAGAGCAATTGTTAGAATTTACGCCCCGCGAAACGTGCGGTCTTTATAGGACTTATGAAAGGTAGTGCACCCGGAGGCTAGACACTCGCTGCAGTCACGATTATTTGTAATTCGTCGGGCTCGGTCACCCCGGCTAACCGAAAGTCGAGCATCGGACTTCCATCGCCACTCCGAAATCAAAGTCATCAGAGGACTAAATTATGCGAGTAGGCCTAAATCACTCATGACAAGCGAAGCTTTTATCTTCAATTGCTCCCGCTAATACAGGCTAGAGCAGGAACCTCGACTCCGATACAAATCTGCATATTGCGAAAGCAAGGTCTCATGAACGTAACTGCTTTGCAGCAACTTGAGTTGTTTACTTAGCACGAACCATGACTACCAAGCGACTACTCATACAAGTTCTCCGTGCAGACGGGAGCAGTAAATCAGTCTTGCCGGTAAACACGGGAGAATTTGTTGATGTGAACTCCGAGCTCGGTATTTTCTCAATATGCGTTTACATCCGCAACTTTGATGGGGCGCAACCCCATAGGGATAATAGTCTCTACAATCCTGGCGAACTGCAATATTTGAATGCCACATGTGTCCCGAAAACTTCGTCAGATGAAAATGCTGTTGAGACCTACCCCAATTTGCGCATTCTGGTCAAATTCACCCCGAAACACGATATCGACGGATCAGAGCTATTGTTCGGTAACGACTGCCCAGTTCCTGTGACAAATTATATACCTACTAGTTTGATCTCCACTGGTCTTAAGTTTTTCAGCTGGGCTGTCAATTCCACGATCAAATCTGACCTATACAGCGATCATCCATATATTTATGGGCTTGCCTTGAGCAGCTTCACAAAAATAGGGATCGCGTCGATGTCCTACAATGACTTTTTGCAGAGCAAAACAGAGAATCTTGATGAGTTCAATGAGAATATACCTACCAACTCAATGGATCGCCGCAGGTTCTTCAGCAAACAAGATAAACTGCATAATTTCGTATTTCGGAAAAATACCCTTCACTACTTGATATTTGACACCAATTATATTGGCCTCGAGGACTCACAATATAATCTACGTCTTCCTGCATTCGGGAGCAAAACCTTCACACTAGATGTTGGACGTTTTGCAAACGAGACTCTCAACAACTTCAACTGGACGATTAAGTCTGGCACTGATGCTGCAGCCAGAGGAGAAAAGCTTGGCATGTGTCTCAATTTCGCATTGAGAACTGAACAAGATTCCGAAGTATCTGAGTGATGCACGCGTTATTCTCTGTGAGCATATGGATAACGCCATTGATTACGTTCATATTGTAAATGCCACATTTTTCTCCATTTCTATATTTTTTTGCAAGTACTCACAGCACTTCAAACCACCACACAATGCACACTATGTATTTTGTCCGGTGTTATTGAAGCACATCCCGTGAATATAAGTATTGAACCTTCCTTTACGCTCAGCAAGAAATACGTGACTTTGGACATTATAACGAGCGTTCTGCAGTAGAGGCACACCCTGTATTTTTTTGAAAGAAGCTCAACTAGAGTTTCTGATAAAGTTATTCAGTCCTACTTATTACTGACCGATTTGACCATTCATTTACTGCAGCATTACACTGTGGCTTCGAATACGAATGTTCGTTTTATACCGTGTCTAGTCCGTGAATTCCACACAGCGCACCGATTCAAATAATCTTTCACTACCGCTAACAAGAAGTCCATGAATGGATCGCAAATATTGTATTTTACGGCTGACTGTAAACTTTTCGCGGATTATCACCTTCTCCCTGAAAGCGTCTGAGTATACCTTTCAAGCAGGCACTACGTATTTTAATTTATACACATTTACGAGCCCGATTAGCATTGAAATCATGTTTTGTACTAGCCCGCAATATAGTAGCAATGACACAACAAAGAAACCGGACATCCGTTTTTCCAGTATTCAACGGCATAAAGCACACAAAATTCCTGCTGGGTTTGTTATTGTGCATGGGAAAATCAACGGCACTCTCGGTAACTAGTGCCAACCCAAGCTAGTTTGTGCAAGGTAGGCGAATTAACGCCGCATTTCGCATGACAATTCTAGACTGGCTTGGAGCAATATTTCTAGTTCTATTTCATTCAGCATTTCGGATGTAATACTTTCTCTGGAGTCTTCGAGTGTTGGTGTCGTACCAACAAGTATCCATTACTACTGCAAACTGCTGTACAAAGAGACCATCCCTCAAAGACATTTCTGCACGGAAAAGTCATTGATCCAGCTAGTATAGATCGGGATTGTTTTCCGAAGCTGTCAAGTTCCTCTTTAATATTTCAGAACAATATCTACTTGCCATCAACACAAATCTACGGAGTTTTTTTGGTATAAATCGTTGAGTGTCGGTATCGAACAGCGGAATTGAATGACAACAATACAAGTGATAAAAGTAGTAAAGTTTGTGTTACGATACAACTGCATGATTTTAGCAGAATTCTCAATACAGCTCTCGTGATATATAAATTTATTGCCGTCAGTTCACAGGATTGGCTTCAAGAATAACATATATTTGTTCTTAATCCGTACGCGAATATGAATGCAGTAATTGTTGCAAAATTGAAGGAAAAAACATGATTAGGGCATTGCAGTGAGTATGTGATTGGTATTTCCTTTGTTAAGCTCGGACAAGTTTTAAATTAGTAACGCAGTGTGATTGATTGCCAGCCACGGTTTTTTAGACTCCATGTGTTTTACAAATCGAAACCTTGGTACATATCTTCCATTCAGTGACTTTTTAAAGATATCGCCGTCGAGATTGGCCGTAGATTCGAGCGGTAAACCTCTCCAACGCTCTACCGAGGGGTGCACAATGGATACACGCCCAGTTCAATAGTATTGCGGCTTCTTAACGCTAATTTGCTATAGTTTGAAGACTTTGGGGAGAACAAATTTTCCCAGCATGACAGATCAGTAGCGGGAAGTCTGACAAGTTACAGTCGAGAGATTCGGAAACTAAGTAAAATTATATGACTTATTGCGGAGTCTATTAAATTGTTCTTCGAAATTGTAGGAAGACAGTCACTCCAAATTCAAAAGTGACAGCCACAAGGCGTTCTTCTTGCTTCTCTGAACCGAGAAGAAAACCATACGTTAGGACGTTAGTGAAACAGACATTCGAGGGAGATTATATTATTCCTTACTCTACACAAGCTTCATTTATGGAACCAAAACTTTTCGAGAAAACACAATCGTTTCGAGCGACTATAACGAGCCTATTCCGGTATTGGTTGAAAGTATTCCATTTATAGCATTACAATAATTATCACTCATCGATTTGGAAGACTTTATACCCTAAAGGAAATATAACATTTGCCCTGAGAATGACGGCAGGAGTATACATAGTTTCCAGTCTCAGGAATGATGCTATACCCAGTAAAACTGTCAATCCGTATTTTACACTTGCATTAAGATCACGACTGTAACTTGTCAGACTTCCCGCTACTGATCTGTCATGCTGGGAAAATTTGTTCTCCCCAAAGTCTTCAAACTATAGCAAATTAGCGTTAAGCAGCCGCAATACTATTGAACTGGGCGTGTATCGGTTGTGCACCCCTCGGTAGAGCGTTGGAGAGGTTTACCGCTCGAATCTACGGCCAATCTAGACGGCGATATATTTAAACAGTAACTGCATGGAAGATATGTACCAAGGTTTCTATTTGTAAAACACATGGATTCTAAAAAACCGTGGCTGGCAATCAATCACACTGCGTTACTAATTTAAAACTTGTCCGAGCTTAACAAAGGAAATATATGTGGTGTCGACTATGGTAATACAGAAGCGTTTTCCATTTAGCCTGCAGTGGACAGTTAAAAGCTTAAAATAGAGTAATCTCACGGCAAATATCTCTTTTTTCGGATGAAAATCCATTTTTTTTCTTCGAGTGCTCAATTGCTGCTGGCTTCTAAGAAAATGGGCTGTCCCTTGGCACGCGCAGATGACAAGAATTACACTCTAGTCGGCATCTGTGGCTAAATCGCGTATTGTAAGCCAGTGGGTTTGTTGAGGTTGGCTTTCAAGTATGCGGATGAGCTGTCATTTTTTATTTCAAAGTCGCTTTCGGCTATAGTATAAGAGGTAATCAACGTGCTGAATGTATGGATGGCATATTTGTAGGTACACATCTATGCACGAATAATGGAAACAAATAAGAATGGTTTTTACATTTATTTCTATTTGTAGGAGGTAATAATGACGATCAATTTGGAACCGTACAGGCGCACAACGCAGCCCCCACGCCGCTACCGTCTTTTGCAATACGCAAATGTAATTTCTTCTGTGTCTCTTTCAATGGGCCAATCATATCGAATGCTTCAAGAATTTTGTCCTTGAAGCCAGGGTAATGTTCGATGATTGACCCGTCACATCCAACTTCAAAGTCTCTATCATCGTTCGAGTACTTTGCGTTCGCTCTGGTGGCGATAGCAGCAATCGGAACAGAAGAGAGATAAGCTGCACGTTTCGATATCGCCCAGGTTACTCTTTGAATCACCTGCCTCTCGATGAATGTAGTTGGTAAGCGCAATTCGTTTTCTAAAATGACTTGGGATGTTTTCAAATCACTCGAGTCATCAATCTCAAGATAAGACAACACCTCGGAGGAAAGCAAGAACGGAGTAGTCAATCTATGTGGCAAAGTGTTGTTTCTTGCTTTGAACAAGTCAGTGAAGATCAAACCTTGTTCAAAAAGTTCAATCAAAACAACCCTCAAGAGCTCACCAAGAAACATGCCACTGATTCGTTTTTCGAATAAGTGATAGCCTCTGTTCGCTGTTTCCAAATCGACTTTTTCGTCGAACTTTGTGGAGGGAAGCACGTCTAAAGGGTTGTCGAACGAACCCCACTCCATATTAATCACCATTCCTTGAGCTCCTTTGGGGATCGACGCCGCCGCTAATTTTGGAATATTAGATATGTCTTCGTAGTAGGCCCCGTTTGTACCTGTACCAAAGATTGATCCGATTATGGTCCTAGAATTGGATTTCGAGATGTCATTCGCATATGCCCTAGACAACAAAGTTCCCACGGTATCATTGGCCAAAGCAATTACATTGACTGGTAATCCCAATATATCGATGTGCTTTTGCAAGTATTCTACGATATCCCGGCCAACACAATCTGGCAAATCATATCCTTTAGTCCATCTGATCAATTTTCCTCGATCAATTGCGATTTGCTCGACAGGAAAAGAAAACGTAAATCCCATTTTCAACTTAGTTGATTCATCCAAAGTGCCGTGATTGTCATGCAAAAATCTCTCGATTTTTTTGGCGAGGAATGAAAACAAGGAGTCTGACGTAGAATCTTGCATTAGATCTTGGGGAACTGGAGACTTCTCCTGCTTCAACACAAATGTATGATCGCCCGACAAATCGATGGAGCACACTCTAAAGTTCGTTCCTCCGAGATCAGCAGCCAAGTACAAACCTTTCTCTTTGCCTGTTGGAATCGAGGTCACGAAGGTTGGAATCATGGGCATATACTCTCTGGCTGGGAATTCATTCGCCAATCCAGCATCCATACAGCTAATGAAGTGATTTGTGGCTTTCACGAGAAATGCCTTATCGACATGGAATACCGACTCAATTTGACGTACAGCTTGCTCAAGAGTTTCGTTCATTACACAGAAGTGGTTGTTGTGTGAGTGAAATTTGCTTCCCGGAATTGAGGGGAATCATCCAACATTTCCGCTGCACGATTTCGTATTCTGCACATTGGTGTGCGAATGTGGGGTTCACTTCCGGTCCGGTCGAGCAAAGTGGCGTCGACTGAGAAATCTTGCCAATGAAAACGTCGTATGACTGAAAAAATTCCTAAATTTTCGGTGTTCTTTCGAAACCAACCATTTATTATATTGTTCAAATCAGACTAAACAGGCAAGGGAAATTTATTAGCCCATTGTGAAATTTCCTCTTTGACAGCATCTAAGGTTGCATCCTTTCCCTGCAATACTTTCGTCTTGTAGTCCTTCAACTTGTTGGCTTCTTTGGGCAATGCAGCTTGAATTTCCTTGGCGTAGTTGACAGCGAAATCAATGTAGCTCACAATCTTCTTGAAATCTTCTTCTCCCAATCCTCTGGTGGTCATAGCAGGAGCTCCAATTCTAACACCTCCAGGTACCAAAGCCGACTTGTCGCCTGGAATGGAGTTCTTGTTCAAAGCGATGTTAATTCTCTCACAGATAGTCTCAACTCTTGCACCGTCAATTTGTTTGTCCTTTAAGGAGACCAAAACCATGTGAGAGTCTGTACCATTGGAGACCAAATTGTAACCCTTGTTTATAAACTCGCTCTCCAAGATTTTGGCATTCTTCAACACCTGCTCCTGGTATTGCTTGAACTCAGGAGTGGCAGCTTGCTTCAATGCAGTGGCCAAGGCTGCAATTGTATGGTTATGTGGGCCGCCTTGATGACCAGGAAAGACCGAGAAGTTGATAGGGTTCTCTAAGTCATACATGATTTCTTGTCCAGTCTTCGGGTTGATAGATCTCACGCCTCTTCTGAAAAAGATCATGGCGCCTCTTGGGCCTCTCAATGACTTGTGGGTAGTGGTAGTCACGATATCAGCATATTCGAAGGGAGATGGAATCACGCCGCTGGCAACCAAGCCTGAAATGTGAGCCATGTCAACAACAAGATACGCTCCAACTTTGTCGGCGATTTCACGCATTCTCTTGTAATCAATCAAACGACAGTAAGCGGAAGTGCCCGCAACAAGGACCTTGGGTCTGTACAAGATAGCAGTCTTCTCCAACATGTCATAGTCAATCAAGCCGGTCTCCAAGTCGACTCTGTATGGCATGGTCTCAAAGTAAGTGGAAACAGCTGAAATCTTTCTAGAGTCGGTCTGGTAACCGTGGGACAAATGACCGCCATGTGGCAAGTCCAAACCCATCAATCTTTCATGGGGCTTCATGATCGCTTGGTACACTTGCAAGTTAGCTGGTGAGCCTGACAAAGTCTGCACATTAACGCCCCATTTGTCAGAAGTAACGTTAAATGCGTTCAACGCTCTCTCCTGACACAAGATTTCCATCTTGTCAATTTGCTCATTTCCACCATAGTATCTGGCCCCTGGGTATCCCTCAGAGTATTTGTTGCACATTGGGGTTCCCAAAGCATCAAAGACAGCCTTCGTTGTGAAGTTTTCGCTAGCAATCAAGACAATGGAGTTTCTTTGTCTGTCAACCTCCGCCTTAATAATAGCGTCAACCTCTGGATCGTTGTCGATCAAACGACCCTCAACTAATAGCTTGTGAGACTCGGATAAAGCGTAAGACATTCTGTATTTTTTTGTTTATCTTTTACTTTCAATGCAAAAGAAAAATCAGGGGCATGGGGTATTTGATGCACCTTTTATATAAAATTTGAAATTACACGTGAGTGACTCCGACTTTCGCGACGAAGTCATCCGTTTACTTGATGTTCCTTTTCGCACGGGCTCACATTCCGCAGAGGATTGAGAAAGCGTTGTTTATTTTCTAAGTAATCTTGACTTGACACCACGTATCATTCACGACTTAACTATGGAACAACTGCGGATCAGTAGAGCGTAACTCTGAGTCTGTGAGATATGGCTAGCTTGGGAACCACGACACACAAACAACTGATACCACTAATCGTAAACAGGTAAAGGTTGTAGTTGGTGTAATGCGTACTCACAAGGAAAAGAGCAATTGGGACAATCATCAAGAACTTTTTCGTTGGTGTATATTGATCACCGTTGTCAATTTGTTCCCACATTGTCAAGTTGTCGTATGCTCCGGAGTTGAATTCAAAGGGAGTCCCCTTGACTTGATGGAACATGATGTAAGAGCCTATGTTATAGGTAACGTTTGTCATGGTCCACTTCCAGTCGTTGTCTAGGGCTGCTATGAAGCCAAAGAACAATTTAAGGACAATTATTAGGACAATGTGAATAACCCAGGCTCCTTTGTAGTGAACCCAGTCCGCATTCAAATTAGGGTTCAACGACTGATCAATTCTGGTGTCAATAGTGTCCGGCTCAAGATGTTGAATGATTGATGATGACCGTCTATTTCTGGTGTTGACGCCATGAGGATGTGACTGAGAAGGGGTAAGTAATCCTTCCTTGTCATTGTTTCGTTTGGGGCTACTCATTTTTGTTCTTTCACTGCAATTGCTTCCGTATATCTTACTCTTTCAATAATCAGCTTTCGAAGATGGTGGTTTCAAAAGCGAAACTATTCAGTGGTGAATTGATTAGTAAACAAATGTGCTTCGCTTTGCCGTCACCATCAAGTTAATACTCACTGGGGTGTGATCAGCTGGGTTACCCGGCTCATTAGCGTCACGTGGCCAGTTCGAAAGGAATTTACTCTTGACATTCATGATAGAGTAAATGCTGATTATGGGATTGAAATATCCTGATTGCTTGAACAACCCTCTTGTCTAAACTTTTTACCCGAAATCGAAGTCATCAATTTGTGCCACCCATCCGCATTTTCTTTCTCGTGTGCCCAATAAATGCGCAATGTATGTAATGAATGTGTAAAAAGTGAACAGAGCATCACGATTTCAAATGCTTATATACGCCTTATTGGTTGGCGTTCAGCCTGGCTTCATCGAGATCGATTCCAAAAAAAAGTTGGTAGGGAAATTTGGCAGACACTTCCTATTGGGAAATGTGAGGTGTCCGTCAAGTAGCGGAACTTACTTCCGAAAGTGCGCGCTCCTACCAATTTCTGGGTTGTGGTCTCTTCATTTGATGGAATAATTTTCAACTCCCAAAGACCTTATCGAGCCTCTCTAACAAACCTCAACGACAAGATCCCAAGAATCTACATCAGAACAAAGCCACCGCAGGAAAACATTCGAGCCTTTCGGGTTTCAGCAAGCTATCATTGGAAAATCCCAGAAAATCATACAGAACGCCATGAACAGAAGCATCACAACGAAGGATGTGTTTTTCTTCATTCCCAATTTAATTGGGTACGTTCGGGTATTAACGGCAATATTGTCCTTCTTAACAATGAAGCATCACCCAATAAGAACTCTGATTCTATACGGAATCTCAGGATTTCTTGATGCCTTCGATGGCTATGCCGCCAGAAAATTCGATCAAGGCACTAGATTTGGTGCTGTGCTAGATATGGTGACCGACAGATGTGCTACATCCTCATTGATTTGCTATCTATGTGTGGTTTATCCAGAATACTGCATCTTTTGGCAATTACTTGTTTCATTGGATTTGTCATCCCATTACATGCATATGTATGCTATGTTGTCCTCGGGATCTGCTTCGCACAAGAACGTGGGAAACAAATCCAAGCTCTTGAACTTGTATTACACGAATCGGAAAGTTTTGTTCATTGTCTGCTTGGTGAACGAGCTTTTCTATATGGCGTGTTACTTGCATTACTACAACTTCTTCATCATGGGCACATGTTTGGCTTGGGCTAGCGCTCCCATTTGGTTCTTTAAACAGATTGCTAACGTGGTGCAGATGAAGAACGCTGCAATTATTTTGGCCGAGAAAGACTCGCTGGAAAGATCCAAGAAAGAATAAGCTTACAAATCGACCCTTTATCTCTCTAATAGTGTATTGAACTCGCTACGAGTATTTTAAAGATATCCATAGGCACTCTCCCCATCCACACGTCGTTGCAAAATTTCAATCCCCTTTTGAGAATGTACTGCAAACTCACTCATCGCATTTGAAGCCTCTCCGTCACCATGTCGAAGTGCTACGGAGGCAACATGCTTTTCAAGTTCGAAACACCGAGATAACATCTCGAGGTGAGAAATTCGTTTGAATCCCGAAATGCTTATACTGAGAAAGTTCAAGAAATTATTGAACATTTCTGCGTCTCTCGATTCAATCTGTTCCATAAGAGCGGAGCAAGACCTTGCAAGCTCGTAGCAGACTGCTGAAACAAGGTTGATATTTCCAGTGGTAAATATCATGGGCAAAATAGAAACACCCAAGTCCTTGACATCTCCCGGTTGTCCCACATCATTAAGAAGTCTTAACAATAGCGCAATTCCTTCAGCAATCAAAGCTCTTAAACCTAGATTCTTGGCAGATTGCACTTGTTGTATCAATAGTGAAAAGGCACGAAGGGGAGCTCCAGAGCTTATCAAGATGTGTGACTTCAATATATTCAACTTGATCTCATGAGAGGTGTTGCATCCTAGCGCTGAATTGTTGAACGTTAATGCACCCAAGTGGTAGCCGATAAGATTCAAAGCCTCCGAGTAGTTCTGACTCGAGATCAAAATCAAGCACATTAATTCAACCTTAGCCAAAAGAAGTTCTTGATTGGTCATCTCGGACTCTGTCAAAGTGTTAAGAAGCTCAGTTGCAAATGAAAGTCTGCCTTTGCGCAACGCCCCTTCAATTCTGATCACTAATGCTTCTAATTGAACCGACCTTTTTTGGAAGGCATTACTTGAATCGACATGCACAGATTCTGTGAAAATTTCGGAGTTTGCGTCGCATAGATCGTAGTTCTGAGCGAGAAACAGTCTTCTAATGGAGAACTCCGCGGAGTCTTGAGTAGAGCCATACTTCTCCGCGAGACGTAAGCCGAGATCACAGTAAAATGTGCTTAAGTGGAAGCATCCCACCTTGTGCCACAACTTCAAGCTTGTATGGCATGTCCCAATAAACGTCGCAGGGTTATCGTTCAAGGAGATGTAGACTGCTTTGAGCAAGCTTTCAAAATAAGTTATCTCCATAGATTTAGTTGTCATGAGATACTCAGTTTCAAATCGATAGCTTATTGCGGCCAACAGAAGCGAGACAGCCAGAGACTTTTTGACTAGGAAATCTAGGAGTCGTTCTTCGCTTTTTATTTGTTGCAAAGATTGCGTTTCCCAGAGGGATGGCTTGCGTCTCATGAAGTCAAAGAGCCAAGAAAGAACATAGGTGAGTGATTTGTTATCTTTGTTTTCTCTTGCGACGGATATAGCTTCTTCAATCGAGTTGAGAGCCTTCTCATCCTCGCCGAAATGTTGATGTAACGAGGCCTTCGATATCAAAGCAAAATGGTAAAAGTATTTTGATCCCTGCGACACCATGTAATCAAAGTATTGATGCAAAGCATTAAATGCTCCATGGTAATCCCCAGAATGAAGTCTTTCCAAATACCAAAGAAAGTGTGATGAAGCGGGAGAACTTACTTCAGTGGATGAGATAGAGGTCGATTGTGCCAGCACTTTCGCCATCTGCCTGAGAATTGACTTGAGCTCAGGGGGGGTCTCGGTTCCGAATTTTTCGAGAAGTTCAATTTGTGTATCTATGAGAACCTCAAGATCTGAAGTCGTGACATGTTGCACATTTGAGTCTAGGTGAGATTTGCCGGGGTCAAGGATTAAGCTCTCTGCAAGCTGAGAATTGAGGATACGGTAAAATGCATCATCCGCATCAGAAGATACCGTATGCTTGTCGTTGAGGGACCTGCCACTTGGCGTTGATTCTCTGAAATTATCATCCGGAATTGAGGTATTGGTGTCGCTGATTGCTGTCAGTTTGATAAGCTTGCGATAAAGACCCTCTGATGTATGGCGAAATTGGCATATACTAAGGTATAGCTGTGAGCTTTCATCGAACTGGAGCAACTTCATGGAGATCGCAATTTTCTGCACAAACCGGCCTATCAAGGACCTTGAAGAAGCCACATATTTGGATTCTTGAGTTATGCTCAATGGGTGCAATATTGCGGTTTGGGTTTGTTTGACAAGCAAGTGCATATCATCGATTGACTCGATACCCCACATTATCTCGAGGACCTTGAGCTGTAAAGCCTGTGCTTCCCCTGCTAAGCAGTCGTTTTGGGGCGATTTCCGCCCATCAACTAACTCACTAGCTAGTATCTCGCAAAACAGGAGTAAAGTGGAAGCTATCATCAACTTGTGATCTTTGACAACGGCGTGGCCTTCCAATTGACGAGTCACACATGATAGAACCGCTCTGGTCTTTTGGGCTCCATCAACCATGAGTATCTTAACAAGGACAAGTGTTGCAATCTTCAAAGCCGAAACATCTTCATTGATAATGTTGGAGGTCATGAGCTGCCAGTAATCTTTTCATAGACGCTGCAAGCTGTGCACACTATCGCGGTCATGTGACCGACATTTTACGGGGCTACACTTCAATACTGGGGACGATCTATCATATTGCTCAAGAGGCATGGTTATTTCGTTATGAATTGACAAAGGTACATAATGGATTTTGTTAAATGTTTTTTTTTTGTGACAGTGATTTTTTGGCTCATAATTGAGTTCACAAGATAATTAGATTCGCAGCGATATGTTAATATCTGCCAAACATCCCGAATACCGCGAAGTTGGCCTCTACTTCATACGTTGCAAAGTCGGCTATAACAGCATCCATGATAGGTGTCGAAAAACCCCTTTTTATGCGGCCTGATGTACTATACTAATGTGCTTCAAACCTGCCAAATTGAAGTATAATTTTCGGAAGTGGATGCCAACTTTTTTTTGGTTTCTATGGTTACAAGAAGTAAACGATATCACCACCAATATACACAGAATAGTTTGACTGAGAAACTGACCAGGTTTATTTGAGCTGGCGTATCATGAAGTGACTTGAATACCTTACATCTGCACATTTCAACCTTTTATAAATGCTGAAATAATTGTCGTGTACTGTAATGGTAATAGATAATGGATCCGGATTTCTCAGCTGTATATTCCCTACATAATATCAGCTTGCAATTTCAAATTGATCATTTCTAAAGCTGCTTTTGTGTTCTATCAGACTAACGCTAATCATCTAGAAGAGAATACTGGTTAAGAAGAATGCAGTCACCCCCTCTTTCGGCGTCTAAGCCATAGGTGTAGAAATAGCCTTCTGATGTGACCACATTGATGTGCAAAAGAGATTTGTGCATGGGATCCGTGACTTGCAGGTGTGTCGAAGCCTCGACATAAGGCAGCTCCATGTTCAAAGAGTTGATGGATTTAATATCATCAACATCGATGGAATCATCCAAGGTAGCGATGGACTTGACATCCTTACTCATGCTTTGAATTTTCAAGGAGGCAAAGTGTCTCGTAGGCTCTAAGATTGACGAAAACCTTGAAGGTAAAAAGTCTCCCATTTTCTGTGCTGCTTTTCTGCCGAGATTTTGCGAAGAACGTCGTATGATTCTTGCAACAGAAAGCCTATTTTGGTCGATGATTGGTTCTGCCTTTTCCTTTGAATCTTCCAGAGCGCTGTTGTTGGAGATTCCAGAGGCAACACTGGTAAATGAATGCGAAGATCCTTGAGATAATTTGCGATGTTTGCTTGGGACACCTAGCATATTGTCATCGCTATCGCCGTCCTCGCCAATTTTGTCATTTTCATCAATATCTCTTTCAGCATCACTGTCATCGCCATCATCCTCTAACAAATTGTCATCTCCCTCGTCATCCTCGCGGCACTCGTTATCAAACTCACTGATAACACGATTGCCGAAGTCTTTATCGATTGATTCTTTCAACAGAGGGTCCGACTCAGGCTCCTCATGTATAATTTGGTAGTCTTGGCTACCAACCCGTTGTTTGGCTTTGGATCTCAGACTATGTTTCTGCTTGTTTGCTAGAAGTTCTTCATCTCCCAATCTGAAGATGTGCACTGTTTCACTAGCACTCGTCGCAATAACATAACGGTTGTTTTTACTGAAGCTCAAGTCATATATCTTCGTCGGGTAAGTTCCCCTCCGAAACTGAAATAGCTTGAGGCCACTTTGAACGTTGAAAACACGCACAATCGTTCCTTTGTCGGAAGCGGTGGCGAGTAGCGAGCCGTCGCTCGAGAAACACATAGCAGAAAGAGCAGATTTGTGAGCCTCTATGACAGCAAGGGGCTGGAGAGAATCGAGGTCAAATATGATTGCATCCCCAACTCTGTTAGGCGCATTGCTCACTGATTGTATGTTGTTCTGAGCAGAGTTTGACCCCCCATTGGAGCTCACTCCATTGACTAGTAATGACTCATGCGTGATGGTCTTTGGAGGTGATGGATAGGCAAGCAAACTTGCATTTTGATCGCAGCGATTGCTTGTGAGGGTGCAAACTCCCGCAGAGTTGGGTGATGTTTCGATGGTGTGAAGAAGATTCATGGTTGTGATGTCGTAAATGTAGATTTGTTCCTCCAAAAGGACCACTAATCGATGATGACTGAGTTTGACCAGTAGAATTGTGGAGGGAAATATCAAATCACATAAAGTAGTTTGCCGTTTTGTGTTCAAGATCTTTAGCTTTCTAGGCAGTGAGCCTGTCTCTTCACCCGTTCCAACTATCACCAACAAAGATGTGCGGAAAAGCATCTCTACAATACCAACGGACTCCTGTTTCTTGGAGGCTAGGCATTTCGAGATTTTCGGAACGCAAGAGTATATCCGGTACCCACTATCCACCCCTAGTGCGATGCACGAGCCATCCTGATTGAATGTGATGTAGTTGGCGAACGTCTTATTTTTGGAATTGTGATTTGAAAAGGATGAGCTATCATCATTGTCCAGCAAAACCGGCATGTTCATGTACGCTGTTCCTGTGACTTGCGATTTCATCATTGGAGGGGTGTATCTCCACGTTGTCACTGCTCACTTTGATACACCTCAAAAACCCGTGCATACTAAGTTTGATACCCCTCCCTCACCTTCGAGCTGCTTCGACCGCTTGCTTTCATCTGGCTTGGGATTATATTGAGTATAACGGAGAGGAAAATCAGCAGCACGAAACTTTTTTTTTCTTTTTCATTTCTCTACTACTTCTTCGTTTGCGCTAAAATATCATAAATGCTTGACTAGCCATGATGCGAACTTAGTAATCATTTCGTCGGTCACTTCATGGCGTGGATGATCACACATCAAAGTGCTACTGCTCAAGTTATTGTTCAAGTTAATGTCCACCCACAATTTTGAGATTGCTGGGGGCACAAGCTCATCTCCTGATGCGAAACACGAGAACACTTTCACTCTCTGGAAGGGGAAATTCTCGAAAATGTGGATATCTTCGATCGAGATTTTTTTATGTAACGCCTCTGGATATCTCTTTTTATCCTCGTTGCTCAAGTTCAATTCATCATAGGAAGCATAAAACAACTTTCTGTCAAAACTTTTTGTACCTCTCAATCTGTTTACGATCAATGTAGTCAAGTCGCTGCAACCAATATTTGGATTGATTGCGCTTACTAGCGAGGGATACTTGTTGGCAAATCTTATCACGGTGTGTCCTCCCACAGAATTCCCCAACAAGATGTTGTTAAAACAAATCTCAGCGCCGTTTGATTTAATGCTTGGACTCAAAAACAGCTCAAGGTCGAGGTGAGTTGGAAGATTGTCCATGATGACCCTTATGTCTTCAATTGTACCATCAATGCAGCTCACCATATCCATAGCATGAGTTTCGTTTCCTGAGCTCCAATCTTGGTTGCGCTTAGGGTCAATCGTTCTTTGGCCATGATTTCTGATATCGAACGTGACACAGATCAATGGTACATTGATATGGCCTGCTACCAATTCCAATATTTGCTTTCCGTTGACTTCAGTGGATTTGTAGTCTTCTCCTCTGTGATGAACTAAGTAGAGGACATTGATCTTGATTTTACCGGAATACTCAGATTGAGTGTTAAACTCTTGAACGTACTCAGGCAAGCTGTTGGCATTATAGATGTAGATGGGAACACCTGCAATGGAAATTTTTCTCTTAAATGGCTCTTTGGTCATGATTTGTCGAGGTGAGGGCAGAAGATCACGAATGATATTGAAATGGTTCTGCATCTAGATACACTACCAGGTTGATTTCGCCGATCGACCGAAACTTTAATTTAGTGATTATCAACCAAGCTCTACGAGTGCACATAATTACTTTCATATCAGGCGATAGAAGATGCCTAATCAAAACATGTTTCCAGCATAATTGAACTGTTTCGGTGATGTTGCAATCTGACGTGTTGTGCAGAGCTCTCGCCAAGAGTACAGCTCAATGTGGCCACTCGATCATCTTATCTGCAGGTCATATTTCCCCACTTAAAGCACAGCTTCATCATCACATGCCCCCATGCATTCCAGATATAAAGTAACATTCTCGTAAAGATACTTTTTCTCCCTCAATTTGTGCTAAACTTAACCTGCAAACATGCCGCTGTCAACAATCAAGAGACAATTGAATTCGAACGCTCCATCTGGCCAAAAGTATGGCGCAGTCGAGGAGAGAAAACTGAAGGCCGACGCCTCTCGAGTCTTGGAGTACACTAATGTCGAGGAAATTCCTCTTTTGGTCAGTAAGCTCCACAAGTCATTTCACAATCAAAGAAAGACACACCCTTTGCAATTCCGTTTGAACCAATTGCGTAACATCTACTTTGCCATCAAGGACAACATCGATGACCTTTGTGATGCGTTGTACAAGGATTTTGGAAGATCTCCCTACGAAACAAAGAATTTGGAATACACTTCATTCATGGCTGAGTTGGTATTCATGATGTCAAACTTGCACAAGTGGATGAAGCCGGAGGATGTAAAGGATGTTCCAATCACCATGAAAGCAAACCCAATCTACATTGAGAGAATTCCGTTGGGAACCGTTTTAGTGATCACACCCTTTAACTACCCACTTGTTTTATCTCTCTCCTCCCTTATTGGTGCGATCTCAGGTGGAAATAATGTTGTGATGAAACTCTCGGAGCTGACTCCACATTTCTCTCAGCTTCTCACCAACCTTCTTACAGATGCACTCGACCCAGACACATTCGCGATTGTGAACGGTGGGGTTCCTGAAACTTCGGTCCTTTTGGACCAGAAGTTTGACAAGATCATTTACACTGGATCTGGATCAGTGGGTAAGATTGTTGCAAAAAAGGCAGCTGAACATCTTACTCCCGTTATTTTGGAGCTCGGAGGAAAATCTCCTGCATTTGTATTAGAGGACGTTACTGATGGAGATATCGAAACGATTGCTAGGAGAATTGCCTGGGGCCGTTTCACAAACAGCGGGCAAACATGCGTGGCTATCGACTATGTCTTGGCGCACGAGAAAGTCAAAGCGAAGTTGGTCAAAGCCTTAGCAAAAATCGTTGAAGAGTCCTTTTACAAAAACACTGACGCAGATGACAGGTCATACACGCATATCATTCACTCGCGTGCCTTTGGATCACACAACAAAGTCATATCTTCAACAAAAGGAACAATCGTAACTGGAGGACAAAGTGATGAAAAGAGCAGGTTCATTTATCCAACTGTTGTTGACAATGTTGACTGGGACGATTCGACCATGAGCGATGAAATTTTCGGGCCAGTGTTGCCAGTTTTGAGCTATTCGGACTTGGATTCAGCAATTCAAAAAGTTGTCGAGAACCACGATACACCTTTGGCCATGTACGTGTTCACATCAGGATCAACTCTGCGTGCCAAAAACCCGCAATTGGATTCGATCAGATCCCGTATTAGATCAGGAGGGACAATGGTCAATGACTCGATTTTACATGTGGCTCTTTACAATGCACCTTTTGGTGGCATAGGTGAATCTGGAGTGGGCGCTTACCATGGATTCTACTCATTCAAGGCTTTCACTCACGAGAGAACCACTATTGAGCTGAATCTTAAGGCAGAATTCGCAATGAAAGTCAGATATCCTCCATTCGATGAAAAGAAGAGCAATGTTATTCAAGCTTCTGCGTTGCCCTACAACGACAAAGTGTGGTTCGGACGCAATGGAAACGTTGCTCCCGGAGGACCCAATGCTGGCTGGTCTGCTTGGAACAGCATTACGGGTCTTTGCTCGTTGGTGTACCACTTTGCAAAGGCTTAGATCTGTATTCTTATGTTAAATTCCTCGACTTGAACTAATTGTAGTGAATTGTTTTACATGTAATGCATATGAACTAGCCACCCCGCGAACGAGGTGCTACTGATGAGCCAACGCGGTACGAACCAATTCGTTTCTTTCAAGCTCATGGCCACTCTTGACGCCATGCTACATTGACCTGCATGTGCGCGGTCCATAATTCAGAGAAGTTGTCGTTGTATACTACATCAACATCAAAATGTCCTTCACAATTTCAATCAAAAATGCTGGTAAAATTTACGACATCGAGCTTAAAGAGGATGCTAAAGGCTCGGATTTCAAACAAAAAATTCAAGACATCACTCAGATTCCAATGGCTCGTCAAAAGATTCTAGTCAAGGGAGGCAAATTGACCGACGAAGTTTTGGTTCTGTCTCTTACGTTGAATTCCAAGGTGCCGATCATGGTCTTGGGTAGCCCTGATAAAGATTTGCCTACAGCTGAAGTCAAAAAGCAGGTGTTCTTGGAAGATTTGAGCGACAAACAATTGGGTAAAGTCACACAAGATCCATCAGGCTTAGTCAACTTGGGCAATACCTGTTACTTGAACTCGTCCCTCCAAGCCATTTACAACATGTCTGACATCTCCAAGAAGGTAAAGGAATATGAAGGCACTGCCAATCCTCTTGTCAAGTCTTTGAAGTCGGTATTTACCTCCATGGACAGTAAGCGAGAAAGTGTTGTTCCCACATTCGCTTTGATGCAATTTAGAAATCAATTCCCCCAATTTGCCGAGCAAGAGATGGGCGTCTACAAACAACAAGATGCTGAAGAGGCTTTCTCTCAGTTACTAAGCTGCTTGGGTTCTGAGTTGGATATCGGCGATTTGACGAAAGTGTCGTTAAATGTGGAGACAAAAAACCCTATCTCCAACGAATCTAAATCGACTACGGAGGTCGCATTCAAGTTGAACTGTTACATTGACATCAAGACAAATTTTCTCAGAGACGGTTTGCTCAATGGTTTGAGCGACACTGTCGAAAAGTTCAACGATGCCACCCAATCAAACACGGAGTTTCAGGTCAGCAAAAAGATAACTAGCCTTCCAAAGTTTCTCACCATTCACTTTGTGAGATTCTTTTGGAGAAGGGACACGAACAAGAAGTCGAAGATTTTGAGAAAGGTTCTGTTTCCATTTGAGCTCGATGTTGCCGAGATGCTCGATGACTCCATCAAAGCCGACAAAGTGGCTATCAGAGACAAGTTGAGGCTCATCGAAAAAGACAACTCTGAGCTTGTCAGAGACTTCAAAAAAGCCAAAAAGGAAACTGGATTATCGCCCCAGCAACAACAAGAGGAGGATGAAATGAAGATTGAGTCGATCAAATCCAGGTTTCAAGATGACTATGCAAAGTTATTACCGGAAGGGGTTGATATCAATGGGCTCACACAAAATCCTTCTTCCGTGTACGATTTATCTTGCGTTATCACACACCAAGGTATGTCAGCAGACTCCGGCCACTATCAAGCATTTGTCAAAGATGAAAAGGATTTGGAAGGTGATTTATGGTGGAAGTTCAACGACAACAAGGTGTCAACGGTAAACAAGGAAAAGATTGAGGCCTTGGCTGGGGGAGGCGAGAGCGACTCCGCTCTCATTCTTATTTACAGAGCAAAGGGCTTGTGAATCAATTAGACAGACAACTTTCTAGCTGCTGATTGCTTTACTAGCTGAAACAAACGCAATGATATTATAGTGACGATACTCTGTAAGCATTTGTGACTGTTCTCTGCCATTAAACTAATTTACATACTGTGGACCAATTTCTTGAATTGCTGAACCTCTTCCCAACAGTTCAAAGTTTTGCCCTTGTTTTCTTTCAAACATGCTATCACAGATTGTCTGGCATCTTTGATTTCGCTAGGAAGCTCGAGTTGTACCAAGTTGGCATTGTCTTGTAACAATTTGCTCAATGACACGATCTTTTCGTTCGACGCCTCAACAGATTCTTTGTTGCTAGTCTCTTTCAGTGTTGCCTCAGATGCAGTGCTCTTGAATTTTTCAATCGTGTCAGCCTCCAACTTCTTCAACTCGGCGGCCACTCTCTCTTGAATGTAGTTTTCGGTGTATTGTGCTCTGGTGTAGTCAGAGTCCTGCGAGGTTTCCAAATGTGACAAGAATGAAGAGCTGTAGTCGACAGGTGCCTTGGGCGTGAAGACCTTAGTTTCCGACTTAGATGCTGCTGAACCCATAATGCTGATACGTGTTGAAGTCAATTACGGCAAGATTGAATAGCTCGAAAGACCAAGATCGGGTTCGTGCTGCGAGTATCGATTGGACAGCTAGTAGTGCATATCTCAAATTTGTTCATGATGAACTGTAAAACATTGTTTGGAATTGAAATAAAAAAGGCTTATAAAACAAAAGACCATTAGCGACAGAGAATGGGAAATTAAAGCAACACACGCCAAGCTCTGCAAGTATTTTACAGAATTAATGAAGAGTGAAAGTGAGAAATCCAGCAAGGGCTGTACCCAGAGCGACTCAAGATTCGACTAGTTTCGCCGAATCAGTTCGGCTCAGAGCAAGACACCATCTCCCCCATTTGAGGTGGAAGCGGTTGTTTATCTCGGCCTGGCAATGCCTGTTGTTTCTTTTCGTCAGGTGGTGGAGAACTGTGCTTCACACGACCTCAAATTTGAACATGAACTTCTCGCTTCGCTAATTCTCAAACTGATTATAATCATCTACCATGGCAGTTCAATACCAGCAACCTTCCAACTTCGATAAGTTTAAGATGGGGCTTCTTATGGGTAGTTCCGTGGGTGTCTGTGTGGGTGTGTTGTTCGGTGGCTTCACCATTTTGCAGCATGGCGCTGGTCCCAATGGTGTCATGAGAACCTTGGGTAACTACATCATGGGTTCTGCTGCCACCTTCAGTTTGTTCATGTCGATCGGCTCTGTCATCAGATCTGACGCGCAATACGTCGCTTATGAAAGGGTAATGATCCAGTCGCAGAGACAGAAATTGAGAAGTCTCTACGGTTTGGACAACTGATCCAAGCTTCACACCATCCACAATCGTAGTTCGATGTTTATAGGGTCACACAGCCTTCTGGGGCGTCTTTGTAAATAGATCTATAAACTTACAGTTTTATGCTCATGTATCATCGATCCTGATCATCCCGGCTAAATTGCTCATGCGGGGCCTCATCGATGCAATATGAATAAGTGAGCCCGAAGTCAGGGACTTTGCATCGTTCAGGGATAAGCTTTTCCGCAGCCAATTGAAGGAGTTTGTTTTTTGGCTCCAAAATCGGCTCTGAGCTCAATTTGAATGTACCAAAGTGAATGCCCATCATGTGTTGCGACTGTAGATGGGATGCAATTTTTATGCTTTCCTCAGGCGATATATGCCTTGGATGCTGATGCCACTCAGGACAATATTGTCCAATAGGTAGCAAGGATAGTGCCACGGGCCCGTACCTTCGACCGATTATTTCAAAAAGGTCTTTGGCGTAACCGGTGTCTCCCGCATGATATAGAACTGACTTTTTGTCTTTCCTTAGGATGAAGGAGCCCCACAATGATTTGTTTGAGTCAGTCACATGCCTTCCTGACCAGTGCATGGCAGGAACAAAGGTCAAGTCATAGTGTCCCGGGAATTTGGAATTTTTGAATAAATGCTCGTTGAGTGAAACGGTCTCCCACCAGTCCATTTCGATGACATTGGATATTCCACGTGAGTTGATTGTCTCTCTCATACCCTTGGGAACTACCCACAATGCTTTTTCGCCGATGCTGAAAACTGCGTCGAGGTCCAAGTGATCTGGATGATTGTGGGAAACCAAAACGAGGTGAAGATTGTTATCAGTGGCATAATGGACATCATTCACAGTCATTGGCGACTTGACTAACCTTTGAGGGCCGATATTGTTAGCGAAAAGATGATCACTGAAGATGGGATCCGTGAGGATGTTAATGCCGCTCACCTGAACGAGTGAGCAAGACTGTCCCAACCATGTGAAGAGCAACTGATTGTTTAAAGGCGGCGTGTGGCCACGAGCCTTGTACAATTCCTCAAAAACACCGCTTTTGACGCATTGCTTAAGAATCTGAGAATTGCTTCGCAAGAGTTCGTAATCTGGGCGGCATGTTTTGAGTAGGTCGCCCACTTCTGCAAAATCTCCATTCTCACTCGGAAATCGGTCGTGGATCTCAACATTGTGACCATAGAGGCTCTCGAAGACCTCCAAAACTCTAACAAAGAGGAACTCGAAGATGGTTTGTGGGCGGTACTCATCGAATGGGTTTACGTAAAAGCCATTGATTTTCGCCGAGCTGAAGCGGTGGTGCTCTGGTGAAGTTCTCTCGGTCGATGACTGTTTTCTCTCCCGAATAAGCTGCAGGGTCCGCATATACATGAACCCTTCATAGAATGTATAGGTCCCCAAAACCCCAAGAGCGACTTTTGCCCGACGGCTTATCTTAGGGCGAAAAGACATTGATGGTAGTGTTTCGCATTAGCAATGCAGTAATGTGGAGATGCGACGCGAGAATGCAAAGATCCCCGAGTGCCCGATATGAGAACTAACCAAGTGACAGCTTATATCGAAATACTTATATAAACAGCTAATTTTTCGATTAGTGCTGTCTCACCACACCCTTTGCACTAGCGATTTTCAAGATATGTTTCTTGTAGTCGTGAATGTTTCCGGGGAATTTCAGCACCCTTTGGTCCTCGCAAACCCAAATCTCTTTACAGACTCTCTCGATGGTAGAGACATCGTGCGACACCATCAAGATTCCTCCCTTGAAGTTGTTCAATGCTTCTGCAAGAGCATCCAAACCTTGGGTATCCAAGTGATTCGAAGGCTCATCCAAGATGAGAATGTGCGGAAGGTTCAAACAAAGAGCTGCAAAAGCAACTCTGGACTTCTGACCACCAGACAACAATTGCATTTTCTGGATACCGAGCGAACCGGTGATACCGAAAGAACCCAAGTGACGTCTATACTCCTCATCAGATTTACCGGGATAAGCTTGAGCCATCCAAGCAACGGCAGATAAGTTCAAGTCCATGGCGTCAACGTGATGCTGGGCAAAGTAACCAATTCTCAACCGGCCATTCTTTGTAATGGTACCTTCCAAGGGGGTCAATCTGTCCAACAACAACTTTAAAAGCGTGGTTTTACCAGTACCGTTACCACCACAGAAGGCAATACGAGAATCCATTTGCACATCGATCTCCACATCACGCAATAAAATCTTATCCGGAGTGTATCCGAAGTTGACGTCATGCATTTGGATGATGGGAGGCGAAAGGTTATCAGGTTCAGGAAACTTGAACGAGACAACCTTATCATCCTCAGGCGGCTCCAAGATTGGCAATTTCTCCAACTTCTTGATACGAGACTGGGCCTCGGACGACTTGGCAGCATTGTATCTGAACTTGTCAATGAAGGTTTGCAAATGCTGTCTGACAGCCATCTGGTTTTCGTACTCACGACGCTGGTTGCGGATTCTCTCCTCTCTCGTGGCATAGAAATTGTCGAAGTTGGAACCGCGGTAGTAATCTAGACGCTCGGAGTGCTGATGAATAATGTCAGTAGCGACATCATTAAGGAATGCACGGTCGTGGGAAACCACGAGAACAGTTCCCTTGTAGCCTTGCAAATATTTGGCCAAGTAGGTGATGGATGGAACATCCAACATATTGGATGGCTCATCCAACAACAACAAGTCAGGCTCACAGAATAACGCACGGGCTAAGGACAATCTCATTCTCCAACCACCGGAAAACGAGTTCGTTGGCATACTTTGCGATTCTTGAGAAAACCCCAATCCGAACAAGATGGATGCTGCTCTGCTCTCGGCCTTGTCGGAGTCCATTTCGTAAAGCTTCTCAGCGATGTCTTGAAGATGTTTCTCCAAATCGCCCCTTTCGTTATCTAGCTTAAGGACCTCGTTAGAGCTTTCCTCGAACTCTGCACGCAATTTCTCGATTTCCTCAACTCTTTCAGTAAGTTTGCGCTCCTCCTGCAACAACGATTTTCTCCAAACGTCGGCGTCAAGGACGGCCTGTAATGCAGGGGTGTCGTCACCGGTAATTTCTTGCTCGACGTGCAAAATCGAAATGTGCTTTGGAATGTCCAACTCTCTTCTGGACAACGCTCTCAAAAGTGTCGACTTACCAATACCGTTCTGACCAACCAAACCATATCTTCTAGCGTGCGCCAAAGTCAAACCGGCGTCACAAAGAATACGTTTTCCGTCACCGACATACAAGTCGATATTGTCGATCTTGATGTCTTTACTCTTTCCTGCTGCAGAGCCGAATTCCAACGGGTTGATCTCCAAAAAGAACGAGTCGTAGTCCTCTTTCTTCAGCTCATTGAGCAACTTGGAAGCCTCGTACTTGACAAACTGGTTGTTTCTCTTTGCAACCTTCTTGGCGATCTTCCTTTCCTGCTTCTCCAACTTCTTCTTGTCCACTCTACTCTCCACCTGTCTGCCCGCGTGCGTGACATCACGAGAGGCTCCCAACAAGGCGAGAGATGAGTTGATGTCTCTCTTGGAATTTGTCTTCAACACATTCACATCTAAGAGTCTCTTGGACTTGTCTCCGGTGATGGCCAATTTGGGCATGTTGATCTCGAGCTGCTTGATGAGTTCTTCAGTAACGTTTGTGATGAGCGTCTGGACCTGTTCTGGCTTACCGCCGGCATCGTTCAATAGATCATGGATGAACTTCAACTCGCTGCTGATATCGAGTTGTTGAGCCAAAACCGAGTCTTCTGTGGAGTGGGAAACGTGCTGAATATATCCAATGGCGTAGTCTGTAATCACTGGGTCGATAGCGGGAACCGCCCTTCTGACTTGCAATCCGAAGTTAGCCATCGCTGTTGTTTCCTAAAAGTTTTTCGAGTATGAGCTTTTTCACTGGTGATATTTTCACTGTAGATGTACAGGTGCGACTACGCTGCAGCCAGGGTTTGAGATGGAAAGATAATCCGAAATTTGTTAATTTTAAGAATTATGAAGATTGTATAAACTAAATTACCAAGTTTTCGTTGGCATCATCGTCGTAGTTAAATGTGTCAAGGGGCTCATCTCGGTATCCTTGTGTGCGTCCCAATCTGGAAGAAACCGCAGTTTTAATACCAGTAAATGTGTCTTCAAGCCTGGTCCAAAAAGCGGGAGCAGTACCGTCGGACTCATTGAACCCATCTTCGTAGTCAATCCTGTTGTTCAAATCCCTGTCGAGAAAGGCGTTCACTTGTGGAGGTTCGTATCTGCTCGGAGGCTGCAAAGTGCCGCTTCTTGCCTGGAAAGAGGAGTTTTTCCGACGGTTGAATTCCATGGCCACAAGCCTTTTTGCCTCAACAATGATCAAATCTTTTCTCTTGGAGCTAGCTTGTTCGAGATCGCCCGATTCCATCAAGGCATCCTCATCGTCGAAGTCTGCCCAGCCGTAGAATTCAGAGTTGAGCCCCAATTTGCTTTTAATCTTGTCGTAAACATTGAAGGTTGTCAAGACAATCGGAATTAAAAGCAAACGTGGAATCCAGTTGTTCATTAGATTGAACAAGCCCGTTAAGTGAATTGACAGACCATACCATTGCTCGAAGATAGATTCCCGGCTCACAAACAATGTGATGAAATTATATGACAAGGGAACAGTCATGCGTGCAATGTATGAGCCGTAAAATGAGGCAGAAACGGGGTCTGAGCTGTGAGGCACCAAGTGATACATGTTGAAGACCTTCAACTTCGTGAGTGAATTGAGCGAGCAGAACAACATGTACATGAAAAAAAGCGACGTGAAAATCGCCTGCATGAGAACATGGTTGTGAATCCCGGACTTGTAGATCAAAACGTTGATCAAAGAAAGACGTGTGGAGTGGAAGAACTCGGATTGTATGATGACAAACGAAACCGCGAAGAGCGCAACGGACAATAGACGGGCCAAAATGGGTTTTGTGTAGCACCGCCAGTAGAAATTGATTTTAGCGGGTAAAAGCCCGCCAATGGACTCCATGGTTTGAAGACGCTCAACATTGTTTTGACTGGTCTTAGCATCGATCAAGGACTGTAGGGTTGAGATCTGAGCTAGGAGCTTGTCGTACTCAGAGGTATGCGCCAGCAATTTGTAAAGGTTTGACTGGAAATTGAGGGTCAAGTGTGTCATGAAGGAATCTGTGATCTGCTCTCGCGTGATGTTGATGCTTTCGTTGTACACGTACTGACGGCCCTCGCTTTCCTTGACGTCTCCCGGAATCATATTGTAAAGATGCAAGATCCAGTCTCTGTAGCGAAAGATTTCCAGATCGGAAGGGTTCGTGAAATTCTCTTTGAGTACCATGACCTGGAGCACTTCTTCTCTGAACGAGATCTTGGTGTCCTCGATAGTATCCACCAACTTTGGCACTTTCAAGTAGTAATGGTTCAAGTTCTGAATCAAATTACCTTCAAGCCAGCGGTTTCGAGGAATTGCAATGAGGCCATGAGCCATCAACCAGAGCGATAGCACCAATGCGTAGATATGGGCAAGAGAGATCAACATGGATTTCAAGTTGCCAAACGACAAGCCTGCCTCTAGTATCAAATAGATGGCACCGGCCACCGAAACGAGCAAAATGATAGCCTGTGACTTCAAGTTACGCTTTAACGATGTTCTGAGCTTGTCTCTCTTCAGGTAGCTACCTGCACGGTAATACTCTAGTAGCACAGGCAACAACAACCAAGTCAAAATGAATGTGGTCCAGTAGCTTGCTTTCCATAATAGAAGCGTTTGGTGGTCAGTCAAGGCAAACCCAGGGATTATGCCCGAATTGTGCGTCACATAGTCCACCGGCAACAAGATTGTCACAAACACCGGGATGTAGACCGCTAGAACGAGCGGTATCGTATAGTAAAGGGGATATTGCCATAGCCTGATGTGGTATCGAAGGAACGCTAGACATACCAACAAGGCAATTACCGCACACAAAATCAAAGGAATCATGATGGCCTCGGTGTATGAGCGATCCTGTTTGAGTCTCGTAGTTTGAAATGGAGAACTGATTTGCTATGTAGACGTAGCTATCACGTAGACGTGTGCGCATTCGGCTGAGTTGCGATTATGCCGAGCCAGGTTAGGGCACATAATAAAGTAAAAAAAAAACAATCGTATATAGAAATCGCTTAGTAGGTCAGGTGATTTCCGAAAAGTATGTTAGACGCAGAATGATCACTAAGTGCATATCGGCTCCAATAGCCGATCGAGCTGAGTGTCTCGGTAAACCTCCACACATCCTAGGCCGAGTGACCCGAACCCCAGATTATCTCTTGCCCCTTCAGAACGCTGTACTTTGCAAATGAGCGACGACAAGCAAACAGATGGCGAATCCGCCGTGAAAAATCCCGCTTCAAAGCTTGAGTCTCTGAGTATGAACGATTCCGAAAACGACCCAATGCCCAACTCTACTGCTCACATCGAAGTCCCATCGCATGAAATTCCAGACATCGAAACGGAAAACTCGGAGAAAACATCAGAACCTGAACAGTGTGAGGAGGATACTGCTCCACCAGTGAAGGCCCGCAAACCAAAGAAACTGGTAGGTTTCGCTCCAGAACCTGAGGAAGCTTTGCGGGAGCACCACCAAGAGCGCCGGGAGCGAAAGAAAGAGGACCTAAAAAATAGCCCATTCTGGAAAATTCCCCCGGAACTATCATACTTGGAGCCGAAGCCGCAAATGCCCAAGCCGCTACCTAGTCTTCCTAACGCCAAGCCAGCATCTAGGCCTAGGAAAGCCGTGAATATCGACGACATTCCAGACTTGCCATCCCGTGCTGTCAAGGAAATCGCCGTGGTTAACAAGAAGACTGCCTTGAACTTCAACTTCCACGAGGTGGTTCTCCCAATCGGCCCAGACAGGTTGTTAGTAGAAGTGAAGTACGGTGCACTTTCATCGTTTGACCTTTCGAAAATCCAGGAGTACGCCTTGAATGTATCCTACGAAAGAGTTGGCTTGGGCTATGACTTTGTCGGAGAAATTGCTGCGGTGGGCGCAAATTACAAGAGCAGCACTGTCTTTAAGAAAGGGACAAAAGTTTTTGGAGTCACCAATCCAGCAGACAAAAAGGGAGCTCTTCAAACGTGTGTCATTTTGAACCCACGCGACATCGTGATACCAATTTCTGATGAGGATTACGAGAAGATGTGTCTGGTGGACATGACTCTTCCCTTTGATTGCGCATCGCCATTTCAGATTGAGGAAGGCATAGCCAATTCTGACGTGGTCAAACCTGATACGAAGGTCGAGGCGGAAAAACCCGAAAACTCAAAGAAACAGACGTACCAAATCGAGGCAAATGTGCCCGATCTTGCAAAATTCGCCATTTTCGGGTCCCAGTATTGTCGAGCAAAACTGGCACTCAATGTTATGCACGAAATTTTCACAAAACAAGGAACAGCCAACATTCTCATCAATGGTGCTGACACAAATCTTGGCTACACCATCATGCAATTGATCTCTTCCAGCGTGTACAAGGAATTGGAGCTGTTCAATGTCACACTAGTTGTGCATGAAAAGAACGTCGAGGCGGTGAAGGGGCTCGCTACCTCTCTAGGGAGTGGTGGTTCCAGAAAGTTCAACGTGGTTGCCTACGACATGCAGAACGAAGAATTGGTGCTTCCGGGCGAGGTTGTGCCGATCAATTACAAGAAAGTGCCATACTTTGCTACTGAAATAATTCACTCTATGTTTCAAATCGTTCCCCAAAGCCAGAAGATCAGCAAAAAAAATATTTCCAGTGCAAAACTAGATTTATTTATTGATATTGTGGGCGGCAAGAAAATGTTCCACAAGACCCTTAGCATGTCCAAGATTGACGAGGCCAATTTTCCATTCAGAACGCGTCTCGAAAACGGCGTTTTGCCTAGCATGGTGTTCGGTACAGCCAAGGAGCCGCTTTTCACCAAGTTGATGAAATCAAAGAGTAAAGGCTCGTCCTACATTTCATTTTGCGATTTCAACTTGAAAGAGCCTTCGTACCTGATTGACCAAATGGTGAGATTCAAGGGATCAGCCTTTGATCCATGGGCACTGCCATGGGCGCTGGGAATCGCGAACCTGCTTTTCAGCAAATACAATTACTACGAGAAATTCCGGCTCGAGATCAAGCAGGCGTGGGTGGAGGAGGCGTTTGAGCTCGTGAAGAACGGCGAGTTACGTATGAACATTGATGGAACTACGGACTGGAGGAACGACTTCCGCAAGCAGATCGCGAACTTGCGGAAACACGACGGCGCCATTGTTTTTAAAGTTGAAACGTTTTAGCTTTCTTTGTCAAACAGAGGATTGTCACATACAGGCCTGGATCATGCGCATTTAGGTAATTAAGTAAGCTTTCAATTGTTCACTCGAGGCATTTCTTTTTGAGCTGTTTCAGATTCTCTTTGTCCTACGCTCGAGCTTTCCAAAACTCCTGTTTCTAGGCAACCTCCCTGTCTCAGCCTCAGGATTTCCATTTTTCTCTATGCGCCCCAGCTCGCTTAGCTGCGAACATGCAGAATGGTTGCACCCAAAACAGGCACTAGCGCGCGACAAGAGAAGAAATAATAGAACGCGGTAGCCTGTGCGATCCGGAAAGTGGCCTGGTCTTTGATCAACCCAAAACATCAACGCTCGTGGCCAAAAAGCCGTAGAATTCCAGATCGCGCCAATTGCTGTGCAAGTAATTCTCCTCTCAAACGCTCTCACGTCTTCACGGCATTCCACACTTTGTCGCTCAAAACTGCTTTCTTGGGCCAGACCACTTGTCCTTGTTAGGGTAGCTTACTCCACTTGGCTCAAATCGACAATTGGCACACTCGAGGCACATTTGAGCAAATCAACGGAAACCCTGTTCAGAAATCTCCCACATCCCTGTCTAAAGGTAAATTGTTTCCCTCGCCTTTTCCAGCCTTTTCCTAGCCGTTGCGCCCCTACCGGTTATTTTTGTTGACAAGCCAATTGAACCCGTTTCATTCTACACATCGCAGCTTTGGCCTCCACCACCGCCACCCCTCGGAAATTGTAATAGCATTGCCGAGAACTGGAAATCGCCGCTTCCAGCTACCATCCCGGCAGATCCACATCCCTGCATTTTACCTCAATTCCACATTCGGGCCATGAGTTCCATGAGCGTGCACTCTCTCATCGACAAATTCTCGAGCACCGGCGATGAACTACCTTCGATACGCCGCCCACAGCCAAACTCAGATCGCATAAGCCGCACGCTGTCATCCCCGTCAAAGTCCCCCACGAAACCGGCCTCGGCGCCGCCACAAGTGCTCTCTGAGCCTTGGAGTTTCAGCTCCAAACCGAGAGTCCCGTTTACGAACCCGTCAGAGGAGGACCAGCTGCGGCAGAATAAACCGGAAGAGGAGAAGATGGTCCCATCGGCGGTCGCTGTGTCTTTTTTGGGCCCGGAGGTGAAAGATTTTCCAATGTCCGTGACGACATTCAATCTGGCGCTTTTGCTCCGGGCTGAGCAGGAAAAGACCCGACAAGAGACAATCCGCCTTGAGATTGCGTCCCGAAACCTTGCCATCATTGAGGCTGGTGCCAAAAATGAGGTGCCGCCGCACTTGGTGCCGTCAATGTGCATCACTGGAGTCGACTCTCAGAAACCTCCGGGATTCCCGGCCACCAATCCAATGCATCCAGGCTTTCGCTATCACAAATCAGGCGATATGGCAGCCGGCTATTGGCCGCCCAGTGCTAGCAATTCTGCTCAGGCATCCCCATTTTTGGGCCCCTCTCCACAACTTGCTACACGCGAACAGCTAGACAATGCAAATCCAGTTGCACCTCTGAACTACAGGTTTGGGGGCGGCCCGAATAAGCCCACCGGAACGCCTCAACATGGCCACCGTCGCTCTCGCTCACCGGCCAAAATCGGGGCCGCTGCAGTGGCAAGTTTGGCAAATCCAGTCACGCCCTACAGACCCGTCCAGAGAACGCTACCCCTTCACCAAAGACACTTCTCGATGCCCACAGACCCCACAAACAGATATCACGCAGGAATCGAGTCACAGCCGCCGCCGCAACGAGGCCAGGATCGGCTAAAAAAACCACTTGCTACGCCTCAATCTTCTGTGCTACAATCTCCCATGGGCTCGACGTCGTCCATGCAAGTGCGTCCCACGCCAGCATTACCTCTTCACAAACAAACAAAATCGAGCCAGATCCCGTCTCAGGAATCCATGAGCTCTTTCCAGCATGTCATTCAATTCCATCATTGGAAACCCGAAAACCCAGGCGCAGAGCGCCTGGACAGGCACGAAAAGAGAGGCAGCGTGTCATTGCAACCGCCACTCCCCTACAGCCACAAGCGCCACAAATCGCACGATATGTCGATCGACTTACTGCATGAGATGCTCCCTCAAAATACCAGGACATTCAATTCCACCCCGCAGTATCAATCCAAGGAACAAGCAGACGTTTCTATGGAGGTCAGCGACACGGCTGCTGACGAAAAGCCAGAAGCCCCGAAGCCGCAAAACCAAAACGCTCATCGCTTCCCAAGGGATATACTTTCCGCTGCTGATACCTAGTATACTAGAATCTTGTCTATAATGCCTACTTAAACTCAACTCTGGTCCATGTAAGCGGAATAGGAGTCTTCTGCCATGAGCTCCACCTCATGCACGTCGAGTACAATCATGGCGTCGCCGTTTTGCGTGTCGTCCACTTTCTCGAACGTGATGTCGGTTTTTGCAACCGAGTCAAGTTCTCTCTTGAAATCGTGAGCAAGATGTCTGATGTGGTTTTCCGTCACCTGGTCCGTGATGAGCCACAGGCACATATCTTCGAGCCAAATTTTGTCGTAAACGTAATAAACGTCGTGGTACCGGAAAAGCTCTCTCAAATCCATGAGACATTTGAGCACCACTCTTTTTCCTCCACGGAGACAGTAATAAACGTCGTCCCAGGCCTTTTTTGCGAGCGAATAGTGGCGATAGTAGGGGTAGCACAAAGATCTTCTGATGCCTGTGATGACGCAGGCTTTCCATATGCTCGGAGAGTTCTCGTGGGGCACCATCAACTGAGCGTCCAAGAACGAGAACTGGGGCACCAACTTTCCGATAGTCCAGGCACTCTCGATGTTGTGCTCGCCTTCGTTTTCCCGGAGGTCGTACTGGTAGGCGAACAAGAGCGAGAGCAACAACGCCAAGAGCTGCGGTTTGTGGTGGTCTTCAATGAGATATGACTTTCTGGGGAGCTGGAGCATTTTCTCCTGCTCCTCCTTCGAGAACTCCACCGGCATGATCGCCTCTCGCTCGCTGTCGGGAAACTGCTGCTGCTTCTTGTACCACGAGAGAAACTGCCGGGTGGTGGGCGATTTCCACAGCATGAGACCCGAGTAGTCTTTGTCGTCGTCGGCCGACGGGTGCTTCTGCATGATATAGTCGGCCGCGTAGTACTCCGGGTCGAACTTGATGTTTTCCTTGATGAGCCGCTCGATGATTCGGTCGTTGGGCAATGGCGACTCGGGGTCTCCGAGCTCGTTGATGTCGTTTCCGGAAGTCGTGGAAACGCCCACGATATTGCTGTAGCTGTTGTTGAAGCCGTAGCACGGCGTGGATTCCTGCTCCGGAGCCACTTCCTGCTGGATCTCCCAGTCGAGGCTTTGGCCGCCGTCCACGGAATTGGCTGTGGCGGGGTTTTGGGTTTCGTCCAAAATGGTGCTGCGGACATCCAAGTCCTCGATCAAGGGCTTTGCCGGAGCCTGCGGCGTCACATCCTCTTTTCTCGCTAGCAACTTGGCGGAAAGGTCCAAATCGGGGAAGAACTGGCCCTTGGTTTCCTTTGGAAGCTTGATGTCGACGGAGCTGTTCTGCAGATTGAAGTCGGCCTTGGCCCGCTCGTCGTCCACCACCGAATACGGGAATCGGAGCCTCAAGTAGTACGGCGCAAGCGAGAAAATGAAGACATTGTCGTCAACCACCATCTCAATGGACTTGGCCGAGAACCGAATGTGGGAAACCTTGACGGAAATGAGGATGTACTCGTCATCCTGGGACACGGAGAAGTACGGCGTGAGCATGGCTTTTCGCTGATAATGTTTTCAAGAAAAATTGCTCGGCTTCTCGGTGGGGTCAACTTTCCACTGTGTTTGTGGTGGGATGCGTTGGTTTGCAACGGCGAGCCGCACCGCGATGAGATGTCAGCACGAAAAAAGCGATAGCCTCAGATTACAGCTCAAACTACAGCAGCGCGCTACATCCCCAGACCCCACAAAAGCACGGCATGGAACTGGAAAAACCAAAGAGAAGGTTCGTGGGCAGAAAAGCGGCCGTCGGCGCCGATGGCGCTGTGGTCAAATCCGCCAAGCGACACATTGGCAGAGCACTCAACCAGATCCCGGACGACATCTTGAACGACGAGGAGCTCAACGAGGCCATCAAGCTTTTGCCCTCCAACTACAACTTCGAGATCCACAAGTGCGTGTGGAACATCCGCAAGAACAAGGCCAGCCGGGTGGCGCTCCAGATGCCCGAGGGCTTGCTCATCTACTCGTTGATCATCTCGGACATTTTGGCCCAGTTCTGCGATGTGGAGACCGTGGTGATGGGCGACGTGTCCTACGGCGCGTGCTGCATCGACGACTACACGGCCCGGGCGCTAGATTGCGACTTTATCATCCACTACGCCCACCTGTGCCTCGTGCCCATCGACATCACCAAAATCAAGGTGTTGTACGTGTTCGTGACCATCAACATCGACGAGACGCACTTGATCAACACGCTCCTAAGAAACTTCAGCCAGGGCGACCACTTGGCGTGCTTCGGCACCATCCAATTCAACCCCACCATCCATAGCATCAGCGGAAAACTCGCGGCCCACGAAAAACCCATCTACGTCATTCCGCCGCAGACACTGCCCTTGTCCAAGGGCGAGGTGTTGGGCTGCACGTCGGCGCGGCTCGGCGAGAACATCACCGCCATGGTGTACGTGGGCGACGGCCGTTTCCATTTGGAGAGCGCCATGATCCACAACCCGGAGATCCCCGCCTACAGATACGACCCGTACTCGAGGAAGTTCACGCGGGAGCACTACGACCAGCAGCAGATGGTGCAGGTGCGGCAGGACGCCATCAACACCGCCCGCAACGCCAAAAAGGTTGGGCTCATTCTCGGCGCCTTGGGACGCCAGGGCAACCCACAGACGTTGGACAGGCTAGAAAAGGTTTTCCGCAGCATCGGTGTGGAGGTGGTGAAGATTATTCTCAGCGAGATATTCCCGCAGAAGCTCGCCATGTTCGACGACATCGACGCATTTGTGCAGGTGGCCTGCCCACGGTTGTCTATCGACTGGGGCTACGCTTTCCAGAAGCCGTTGCTCACGCCGTACGAGGCCATGGTGATGCTAGAGTCCGACACTTGGATCGACAACTACTACCCGATGGACTACTACAAGAAGGATGGTTACGGCCGAGGCCAGGTCCCTGCGCGGGAGACATAATTGCATTTATTCTTCTTGTTCGTGCGATTCGAGCCCCAAAAGGGTTGCGATCTCGAAACCGGTCCACAGAAACAACGGCTCGCCCAAGTACTCTTCGATGACGGCTGCAAAAAGCTTATAGAACAGAAGAAACTGCGTAGACGAGTCGATGATAATCTCGTTGACGAGCACCGGACTGTTTAGTTTCATCAACGCCAGCTGAATATCAAGAAGAACCGTAGGAAGCACCAGTTGGATTGTTTCGTTGGTAGCGGCAAGCTGCTCTTTGGTGAAGAGCTTGTTTTCTGTAATTGGCTGGTAGATGGAGGGCTCGAAGAGGTCGTCCTCCATCGGGCAAATCATGTTCATGATGTTGTGGTAGTCCGTCAACGAGCAGTCGTCTAACAAAGTCTTGAATTGCAGCTGCTTGAGCTCTGCAGAAAGATCGTTAATCACATGGTTGAGCTCCAACATCTTGTCGCCGAGTAAGTTGATGGGCATGATTTTCGAGACGACCAAGTCGAGGAAATTCAACTTGAAGATGGTCACGTCGCGCTTGCTGAACGAGTTGGACACCAGCTGCAAATGCTCCTCGAAGATCGAAACGGGATTGTCGATAATGAGCGCGAGGAACTCGTCGTGCTCTTTCTTAGGCAAGTTGAAGACTGTGTCAGAGGTCATGGAGTCCATGATCGGAAGGAGGTCAGAGTAAAAATCAATGATCCATTCAGGCGGCTGAAGGTCGACAGAAAGATCGATGCGTGCCAGATTCAGTTGTTTCACTGTGGTTAATCTGTTGGTCAAAACAATGAGGATCCGCTTGTATGCTAACTTCATGGCCTCGCCGATTGTCTGCGAGATTTTGCTAGCGCTTTTGACTTTTTCCAACATGATGGAATAGAGGTCCAAGTTGCTGAACAATTGATACAACACAGAGATCTTTTCTTCGGTGGAGATGACCTGCTCAATCTGGGACTTGAGCGGTTTCGCAAGCGAAGCCAAAATCCGCGCCACGATATCAGCCATAGTTTCTTGGAGCTCCTCTGTTCCTTCCAACAACGAGGAAACAACCTCGGCTTCATTCACGGAAACCGAGTGCACATAGGCCAAGATGTCGGCCACAAACCGGACAGGGTCATGGGACGACAAGAAAATGGGACGGGAAGATTTCGGAAGAGAGGACCCGGAGCTATTCTCGCTCATTTGCAGGTCGAACTCATCCCGTAATGCAACGGAACGCGACTCTACAAAAGCCTCGCTGATTTCCCTGAGCTGGTCTGGCCTATGCTTCAAATGCGTCAAACATAGACGCAAAGTAGCGAGCCTTTCGCGATTTGAAAACAGATACATGTTGGACAATGTACGGCTGCAGAACGCCAAGACCCTGTCGTTTGCTCTTCTTAGTAGCTCGCTGTTTTTCTTCAAGATTTTTTGGCCCAACTCGGGATTGTCAAGAGCGAGGAGAATCTCGCATGACTTATTGATCTCTTCTGCTCTGCCATAGGCATCGAAGAAGTCTGTGTTGATTTCGTTGGAATTGAGCAAGAACTCCTCATACTCATTCAACGTGAACTTTTGGCGGAAGCTCGTCAAGAGCGCCTTCTTCAACTTGAGCGTTTTCATTTCATCGGTGATTTTGCCGATGTCGCCTCTTAACTCTACCGTGGAATCCAAGTCTTTCGCCAACATCGCTTCCGTGTCCGAAAGCAACAGATCGAGCTTGGTAAAGTAACCGCCCAAGTGCTCCAAGCTCTTCATTTGCTTCGAGTAGTCGGCGAGCACACCAGAGTAGCATTTGATCAAATCCGACTCGATATCTCCTCGGAGGTTTTTCCGAGCCATCGACCCGTCGACGCCGGCGTCCACCAAAACGTCAAAGTCGCTGAATCTGGACTCAAGCCCCTCGAACAATGTTTTGGTCGTGCTGCTGTTCAAGTACGGATTAAGGGCACGCCCCAACCGTTTGGAAAGCATGTCATTTCGAGAGGTGTCGGCCGGCTCATCCGCCGCTTCCTGTGATTTCTCGTCTGGAACACTGCCTAGCTGCTGGAGCGAGAGCGATGCATACTTCTCTGCGATTTTGGAGTCGGCCGCAGTTTCGCTTGGTTCCTGGATCGAGTTTTGTTTCAAAAGGCTGGTGAGGTCTTTGAAATTGGAGAATTTGGCGCTCAAGTTCTCGATGTTGGATTTCAACGGGAGCGACAACGACGGCTGCGGTGACGGCAACGCATCGTTCTCGGTGAAGGTCTCGAATGCAACGAAATCCATGGTGCTGGAGTTAACTGGTGAGTTTCGCGCCAGATCAACTAGGCCGGAAAATACGTGAGCGCTCAAAAGAGGAATAAGGATTGAACAAAGGAAAAAATAGAAAAACAAAAAAGAAAGAAAAAAGTATCACAAAAGCATTGTGGTCGGGGCAACGGCATTCAGGACAGAAACATGACCTTCTCCGCAAGACTGCTTGGAGACGCATGCCGCATTGCAACCTTACAGATGCTGCAAAACAGAATAACGAGCACGTTTTATTGCTAAATTATATTATCGGGAAAACAGGCAAACATGCCTAGCGAATTCTTGTGAACAGAATTTGATATCGGGCTGGCGAAACCTCGCCGAGCTCATTTCGCTCAATCTGCCGAGTCCAGTTAGCCGAGCACAGTCTGCTGCGGTAATTGGCGGGGCACAATTATAGGGTTGCCTCGAACAAGCGACCGAAGTGCGCGAGATCGACACTGCTCAAGAAAAGAAAAGCAACAGAATCCTCAGCGGTCGCACCGGGGAATGCCCTGACGGAGCTGCAACAAGCACATTGTGGCCTGTATCATATTATCTTCCACTTCCATTGGACGATAGCTCAGCGGGTGCATCACAGGCAACGGGGGTAGCTGGTTAGGAATTAAAGGCGTTGGAAGCGGGTGGTTGAGGCTCTGGGAGTTTGCTCGTGGATGTGACTTGGGCCTGCCCGCACACAATTCCGGGTCGATTGCAAAACGATCAACCGCAGAAAAACTCATACGTGCAGAGACGGGGCAGCTCGGCTGGAGAACGGGAGAGGCAATGGACGTGGGGCAGGTGCTGAAGTGGTAGTCCCGATCACTGCCCATGTTAGAGCAATCGGTGAACTCCCCGCTCAAGAGCGACTGCTGCGATCTGCTTCGTTCCAACTGGTGGATCGGTGTGTATGGCACGAGCCGGGGCTGTTCGTGGAGCGCCCGCACGGGTGGCATGGGTGGCGCCGGGCCAAGCTCGTAGTTGCTGGGGAGAAGCAGCTGCAAAACAGGCAAGTTCCCTCCCATGTTTGGGTGCAACGGTGGGTGGTTTTCGGGAAGAGGCAGGTCTAGGCCTCCGTCGTAGCGAAGATCGCCAAAGTCGTCATCCGTGGGCAAGAGACAAAGCCCCGGGAAGTCAGGCCCGAAGATGGGCACGAGCTCGTACCGAATAAAATAGCAGAAGCGGCGGGCCACGCGCTTGCAGAAACCGAACGGAACATATGTGCCCTGGATGCGCAAAAAGCCGCCGCGCACCCGCTTGATTTTCTTTGCCAATGGCGCCGGGGTAGACTCAGTCAACTTCACAATGTCCGCTTTGGCGTTGGGCTTGATGTTGGCCTTGCACGTGCCGTCCCGGGGGAAGTACCCATCCTGGAGCGCAGCCCTCCACAACTCTGTCAAGTGGACTAAACCCTCTGCGCGATCCCAGGTGATGTAGTGCGACCCAATCTGGTACTCGTGGACGTGAAACTCCGTGCGAGCTTCTCCCTCGGGGGTGGCGTAGTTGACTTTGGTTTCCAACGTGGGGTAGATTTTCTCGTTGAGCATTTCCACCTGCAGCTGGGGCAACAAGGCCGCCACCTGGCGGAGCGTGTGCACCGGATAGTTGTCGGCTATCTTGTTGATGTTGCTTTTAGGAAAGGGGAGAATTTTGGGGGTTCGCTCCTGGGGCACGAACCGGAAGCTCCGCTCCCGGAGCAAGCCGGCGTTGCGCCCGTTCTGAGACCCTGCTTCAAAACGGGCGAAATCGTCATATATTGAGTTGGAGTTGCGTGGCTCGAGAACAGGGGGGTTTGGCAACAGCCACATTTTGGGAGGCGGGATTAGCTGGGCCATGTCGGTTTGATGCTGCTGCATGAAACCAGTGGAGCCCATATTAGGGCCCGATGCCATTTCGTGGAGCATCGACATTTGATTGTTGGGCGGAGAAAGCTGACGGCAACCAGAGCAATAAACCAAAATCTCCTGAGTAATATTCACAGACAAGTGTGCTTGAGATATCGTGCGGCTGAAGATTTTTCTGAGTGGAGATACGGGTAGAAACTATTTGCAGCTAAAACAAAAGGATCAAATGCGGGACCTTGAAGTCAAAGGAGTCTACTTTTATATTCCAGTGGTCGTTACTCCACGGAGTGGAAAATTAGCGCCTCTCGGGATATGCAAAAGATTTCATTTTACTGATACGGCTGGCACTACAGGATGCGGGGTCCGCTTGGGAGCTGCAGACGCTCGCTCAAACCCCGGCGTACAGGAGTTAGGTCTAAAACGCATTGTTCTGTACAAGTTTTCCGTTCGAAATGCGTTCAGTGTGCAAAACACCACCTCCTCCTGGTGATTCGGCGCTTAAGGGACTGGTCAGTGTCGTATGATTGTTCTCGTCGGCACTGCTCTGCTTGGTTTCGGAGTTTACTCATGATCGTCCGTAGACCATTGTTCAAATTGCGGTTACGACGAATTTCTTGGATGTGAAAAAAAGTCACAGCACAACAAATACCGGCCTTCAGTCCAAGCCACAGCCAGATCGATTTAGAAAGGGGCTACACGAGGTGCTTGTGTGAGTGGCCACATGCGCTCTAGAACCCGATCTGCCAAGAAAGCGCTTTTTAGGCGGCCGGGAGAAGTTGCTCATAATTCGCCGCTCACTTGGAGCAAGGCCCGTTACGCAGGATTGGCGCAACGAAGCAAAATTGGAGGCATCCTACGCGGAATCGAGAGTTCACAAAGGCGGGGAGGACGTGTGTTCTGCGTCAGATGCACAATGGCTGGTCCATGGTTAGGATGTTTCCTCGGTTCCGATTGCAGCACCGCCGATGGAAACGTTACTTTGTGAGTAGGCTGGAAACCGGGGGATTTGCCGTGAGCAAAAAACATGGCAGAATTCGTTTTTCCCCCTCTCGGGGGTCATTGCCTGACCTTATTGCAGAACCCTGGAACCTGCTGTCAAATGTTCTGTGCATGACAAAGTGCCGCTCTGCTTTATGCAGATCGCCAGGGCCCAAAGAGACTGCACCCCACCAGTCAGATCTCGGATATGGGGTGATCCTCATCAGCAGCTGTGATAAAGCTAAGCCATGATATCTCGGTGACAATGTAGATCTGGTAAACAGTAGAGACGCCGTTGTCCTCACCACCATTGGTGCATTGACTTGCAGGGACTTTTAGGTTCAAGCCCAGTACAAGTACCTAATTTTCGTGCGTTTTGGGTCCCGCATGCTATTTTTAAGCGACCCACAGTTTCGAGCCTTACCGACACGAGCAAGCAAGGAGATTCAATCTGATACAGCCATTGGTGGGGCTGTTTTTAGGCACCTGTAACATCACGCTGTGTTGCACAGCCGTCCCCTGGATACTAGCTCGAGCCACATGCTGCTCATGCACGGCATTCCAAGGCACGTCTGTAGTAAACGACATGAAATCCGGCCATTTAGTTCGTGCTGTGCAGTTCGGCGCCTGTATTTCTCCGGAGCGATGTACGCCTCGATTGTTAAAAGATTATCTTCCGATTAAACTCAGCCGTACTTCATGAAAGAACAATTGTTTCGAGCCGAAGATGAATAGAGTCGGCACCCGGGCTCCTCATGTCACTATGGAACGATATTGAATGACTGCAGAGTCCACCGGTGCATATGCATCAAGGCTTTTTTTTTTGCTCACTTGTCTAAATCTTGTGAGAAATGCACTATTATCTCGAGCTTCTTTTGTTTTTAATCTATAATAAAACAATACTCCGATCTCTTATCAGAGCAGAGTTTAGTCGAGACCGAAATCTGTAAAATTGTCTCTTTTTCTCAAGCGTGGCTTTGGGGGTGTTGTTTCAGTTGCAGGCCGTCCAAAAGTGGGGCTGTTCCTTGCAGTTCCAACAAAGGAAAAGAGGGGACAGCACTTGACGACTCCACTTTAATCACGAGCGAACCTGTACTGCTCCCGCCGACAATCTTGAAATTTGACATTGAGCTTAATTGGACCTAGAACCCGGCCAACAAAACAATCAATAAAGTCGACATGTTTGTTTCAATCTGAAATTGAGCCGTTCTACACGTGCAGCCTATCAAAAAGTGTTGTTATTGTAACTTCAGACGTCCAACTTGGACTTCAACTTGTCCGACACGGCGTCCAAAAACTCAGTGGTGGTCACGTAGGCCTCCCGCTCAGTCTTGCCGCAAGCCAAAGCCAAGTCCTTGGTCATGATGCCGTCCTCTTGCACAGTGGCGACGGTGGCCTGCTCCAAAGTCTCGGCGAACTTGACGACGTCGGGCGTGTTGTCCAATCTGCCTCTCTGAGAGAGACCTCTGGACCAGGCGAAGATGGAGGCGATGGAGTTGGTCGAGGTTTCCTTGCCCTTCTGGTGCTGTCTGAAGTGTCTGGTGACCGTGCCGTGGGCAGCCTCGGACTCGTAAGCCTTGCCGTCGGGCGTCATCAAAGCCGAAGTCATGAGTCCCAAAGAACCAAAGCCTTGGGCGACAATGTCAGACTGCACGTCACCATCGTAGTTCTTCAAGGCCATCACGAAGCCACCCTTGGACTTGATCATCTGGGCGACCATATCGTCGATCAAGCGGTGCTCGTACCACAAACCCTTCTCCTCGAATTGCGACGCGTACTGGCTCTCGTAAATGTCCTGGAAAATGTCCTTGAAGCGGCCGTCGTACTTCTTCAAGATGGTGTTCTTGGTGGACAAGTACAAGGGCAAGTTCTGCGAGAGCGCCATCTTGAACGACGAGTGGGCAAACCCGCTGATGGACTCCTCCGTGTTGTACATGGCCAAGCCAACACCGGGGCCCTTGTAGTCGTAGACCGTTCTGGTGACTTTCTCGCCACCGTTCTTTGGAGTAAACACAACCTCCAACTTGCCGGGCTCCTCGATCACCATGTCGGTGGCCTTGTACTGGTCGCCGAAAGCGTGTCTGCCAATGACAATGGGCTTCTCCCAACCAGGCACCAAACGAGGGATTCTGGGGATGATGATGGACTCTCTGAACACAGTGCCGCCCAAGATGTTTCTGATGGTGCCGTTGGGCGACAACCACATCTTCTTCAACTTAAACTCGGCCACGCGAGCCTCGTCCGGAGTGATGGTGGCGCATTTGACACCAACGCCGAGCTCCTTGATGGCGTTGGCGGCGTCAATGGTGATCTGGTCGTCGGTCTTGTCTCTGGCCTCGATGCCCAAGTCGTAGTATTTCAAGTCGACGTCCAAGTACGGGTTGATCAACTTGTCCTTGATTCTGGCCCAGATGATTCTGGTCATTTCGTCACCGTCCATTTCGACAATGGGCGTGTTAACCTTGATCTTGCCCAAAGCCTGGGACGACGACGAGAAGAGACGGGCGCTGGCGGCCTGTTTGGCAAAAGATGTTCTCAACATGGTGGATTGGTACCTTATCCGAAAATCAGTTCAACACCGCGCTAATGATGTGGACGACCGGTGCGGCCCGGAGCACACCGCAGGGCCGGAACCGGCGTGCGCCCATGACTCAAGGGTCTCGGACAGCTTTTTTTTTTTTTTAGTTTGCGGAGAAACTTCATTTTAAATTCCATTTATTGGCGGGCCTCCGCTCTTTAGAAAGCGTATCTCCGATTTTAGACTCGTAATTCTTGGTCTGTCCTTGTTTCTCGTTCCAGGCCCGGCTGGTGCATTTGCACAGAAACTTGCCTTGGACGGGAAAAATGCAAAACGCAGAAATTCTTGTATCAAAGCAAAAAATTAAGCTTCTCTTGCATTCCGTCTTGCCTGCCAGCGAATCCAATCCTGCAAAAAAAACGGACCTCTCCATGCAAATAGCAGCAAGGTGCTTCTCTCCAGAATTCACCAATTGAGACATCTCTTTTTTTTGGCGGGCTCGTGCGAGACTGCACCGCGCAAAAGTCCACGCTTTCCTACCACGTTCTTTTCATCAATCCACAGGGCCGTTCTGCAAAAGACGGTTCACAAAGCCCCACCTCCCGGTCTGGCAAAACACATTTTTGCATTCTTATCTTTCTCGCGACAGCGTCGCCACTTCGTAGAAAAGCAGCGGACATCTTCAAAGCATTCGAGTAATCTGTAAACGTTGCCCAATTGCCGATTGCCTTTGCCGAGTCCCAGCCCTCCCACAATGAGCGAAGAGCCATTCAGTGCGGAGTACTTCCAGCATTTACTAACCTCCCTCACGCTTAACTCCCGGGCGTTGATTGTGGAGCTCACCGGCTTGGCAGAGAAATACGTGGACAGTGCCGAGTCCATCGTGCTGCTTATCGAGGAACGGATCAACAAGATCTTGCCCAAATACAAGCTATACTCCTTTTACTTGTTGGACTCCATCATCAAGAACATCGGCAGTCCATACAACTACCTATTTGCCAAGAACCTCCATAAGAACTTCACGGAAACCTACCTCATTGTGGACGACACCTCCACTCGCCAGAACTTGATCAATCTTTTTAAGACATGGATGGGGGCCAAGACCAGTGCCGGTCTGGACCTCTTTTCGCAGGAGGTGTTGCTCAAGATCGAAAAGTTCATCATCAAGGCCACTTCCTTGAACAACAATGCATACACGCCGGACGCCATGCCCCGGGTTTCCCGGGATGCCATTCTCCGGGAGGGTAACTATCTTCTACAGTACATCATTGCCATGGATGAGGACTTGGACAAGTTCACTGCGCAGCAGAAACCGTCGGCCGAAACAGTCAAGATCCAAGGCTGGCGCCTGACGAGGAATAATCTCATCTACGAGATCAACTCTATCAGCGAAATCGCCATGAGCCAGAAAAAAGACGACTTCGAGCCGCACAAGGAGGCGTACATGGTTAAGTTGCAAGTCATTCGGAAAGAGCTCGATAGCCAGAGTTTGCAGCAGCAGGAGCTCCTCAAGGATATTATGAAGCCGCCGTCTGTGATGAGCGACCTCAAAGTTCAGCAGAGCGTGCCGGAGATCGACATGCAGCCGCAAAAGTTCGACATACTCATGATTCTCGGCAGTCTGTTCGACGACAACCTTTCGGAATATGTGAACGGGTGGGGCAAGCCGCAGGTGCTCACGAGCTCGGTATTCTCTCAGGTTGTTCTGCCCAGAAAGGCATCCATTACAGAAACACCCCAGGAGCCTGAGCCTCAGAGTCTTGCAGCCAGCCTAGGCTTGGGTTTTGAGCTCCCGACCTTCGAGACAAGCCTGAACTCGGAAAAGCCCGTGGCTGAGTACGAGGAAGCCGACCACTCGACAGACCTGAAGTATGGCGACGACGACGATGCGTATGATCCTGAGTCTACAATCAACGAGGCAGAGCTACACCAGATTTTCCCGCCAGCAACGCAAACGGCGGTGCGGTCGAGCTTGAAAAGAGCCGACTCTGGTGATGCCAGGGTGGTGAAGAGAGTTCGCTTTGAACTATAGGTGACCAACGCATTGCGAATATAGAGGAGGCGATATTACTTTCGATCGGGATTAATCTAGTCGAGGAGGCAAATGCTCACTATGGCCTAATTTTCCAGTGAAAAGCTCCTCAATAATTACACATCATTCAACTCCAACGATTCTTCAGAACAAGCCTGCATGATTGTAGCTCCGGGTCGTAATTACAACATGGTGAATGTCACTCAACTCTGGGGATCGAGCTTAATTTTGATAAAAAAATATAAACATAAAACGAACGAGCCCTACTAATGGTCTGCGCTTATACATCGTACATCTATAGTGTCTTTAGGACATGATCATACCTATGCGATACTAGTCGTGATACTCAACATGGACAAAACACAGTAATTCCCGACAAAAGAAACTCGAGCATCCCTATTCCGTGTTGTCTTGAATTTTGATTCTCAACCACTACTCTCAGTGCACCAGTCGGTTCTCATAACCAGCTTCTTGCAACATTCCAATACTCCACTCTCTCGTTGTTCCTTCTTCCAATCTAACGGCTTTCGTTCCCTGCCCTTTCATTCTTCACCTCGTTCCATCTGTCTAACCTACACTGCTGATCGGGGTTCGGCATTCCCAGTGAGGCTCGACTCTGCGGTGTATCTTGTCTACAAGGTTCAATAGTGATCATGTATTATGCAAACACCTAGATGTTACCAGCCTTCTTCATGTGCCAGTACGAGGTCAAGAAGGGAAAGGCAAAGAAAAGGCCGTAGGTTCCCCACCACATGATGCCGAATGGGATCTTTCTGTCCTTGATCTTGAATGGCAAGTTGGAGTACACGCCCTCCTTAGGGGTGCCGTACACGTTGCTCTTGACGACGGCAGACGTCTGGAAGTTTCTGGTGGCTCTGGTGGCTCTCAAACCGGCTCTGGAAAACATGGCAGTATGGGTTATCTGGTGTGGTTTGGTTGATGGTTGGTTTTTCCTCGGTGGTGGCCCGACCCGCACACCCGTGCACCGTCGCGAGTGAGCCCACTGCTGTTTTTCGCGCGCTGCGATTGGCCCGGCGGGGCCTCGCTCCACCTGTAGACAGTATCGAAAAAACACCAGACCACTCTTTTACTCCCACCAACACCACAAAATGGCCATCGCTCCCATCACCGGCACTTTGAGAAGAAAGATCATCACCGACATTTCCGTTGGCTTCGGCTGCGGCTTCGTCATGGCCGGCCTCTACTGGCAATACGAGCACAAGCCCATTGTGCAAAGAAGAGATGCATTCTACGCCAAGTTGAAGGCGGAGAAGGAAGCAGAAGACTCTGTTTAAAGCACCGGTTTGTTCTTATTCACCACTTTGCATATTCGCCAATACACACTATTAGAGATTTCTGTAGCCCCGTGGTTCTGGGCTCTGCCACAACAGTAGGAAGCCCGGCGACACCAAGATGATATTCCACCACCATACGCCGCTTCTTTTTTTGGTCTTCTACTGCAACAAGTCACTGCTATAGGTCACTGCTTTACTTTGGTTTGAATCTCGTTATCTATTCCAGCCCAAGTGCCTGTGGAAGCCACCTCGTAGACGGACGCTCAATCCCGACCCATCGCTTGAAGCAATTTTTTGTTGTTGACAAGACCAGTTGTCACAACAAGAATCTTCTTCTTGAGCCGCCCCTGCAAATGCGCAAGCGTGCTGATTTCGCTCCGGGTGATGCCCCCGATGATCACCAAAAGTAGGTACTGCGGCCGGGTATCCGGCGTGAACGCCTTCCGGTTGTCCAGCTCGTCGCAGAGGTTTCTGTCCACAGTCTGGCCTTTGAACATGGTGTCGAGGTTGAGATTGTGCCAGTTCGGGCGCCGGAACACGTTGTTCACGGGCTTGTACTTCAAGAAGTCTCTGAAGTAAAGCGACTCCACAATCCGGGTGAGGAGCGGCACAGTCGCCGAAGGGAGCGTGAACGACGGGTGCGGGTAGTCGTCAACGGACTCGATGACCACGTCGGCTTCACCTTCCTCTTCGAGCGGATGCAAATTCCAGAACTTGTTGATCAAGGTGTAGGTGCTTTTGTGCACGTCCTGGCCCCCCGTGACGCCGACGGCGGCCAAGTCCTCGTAGCCCTGGTCGTCGATTTCCGGGGCATTTGCCAACGCGGCTGTGGACGTTGTCGTTGTGGTCGTTTCGATTTCCGTTTTTCCAAACGTGAAGGAGCCGAAAAAGTCGTTGGCTTTGGTGTTGACACGGACGATTTTGTTTTCGGCGAGGCTCCTCAACACGAGGGCGGCGTCAAGGCCGAAATTGACCGCCACCTTGTGCTGAATGTCGTCCAAGTCGCGCTGCCGCAACCCGTCGTTGATTAACGACACGAGTGCGACGCACGAGAGCACAATGTCCAGCGAAGAGTCCTGGTTTAGCAAAAAGTGGAGCTTGCCAATCTGCAGCTTGTAGTCGAGGTCGAAGAGCTCGTTCTGCACGCCGAGCCACACCTCGTGCAAATCGTATTTACTGTCGCTGTCAGTGTTTGTCTTGATGTTGTCGAGAACCCGCGCCGAGAGCGAGGTGTGCTTCAGCACCAAGTCCTGTTTCGTCGTCAAATTGCCCAAGTTCTTCACGAGCTGCTTGATCTCCTGGATATCCTTTAGCCTGTCGCTGCTTTCGTATTCTTGCTGGATGTACTTGGCGAGCTTGTTGAGCTTGAGCCCAATCAGGCCGAAGTTGAGGTGTTTGATGCTGTCGTATAGCTCGTCGTCGAGCTTCTCTTTGGTGGTGAGCACGTTGTTGATTTCGTCGCTGGTGCCGCACATGTCGTCCAAAAGCCCCAGGTAGTTCATGTGGCTGAGGAGGAGCGGGAAGTAGTCCAAGTTGCGCTCGAGCACCACCAAATCGGTGTTGCCCGAAAGCGTGCCCAAATAAAAGTCCTGCTCGTTCGGCGCAAAGCGCGACGAGAGGAAGTCGGGGATGTTCTCGTTGAGCAAGAGGTTGGTGAGCAAGCTCGCGTGGTCGCCCTTGGCAAACACGTTTTTGAGCTTGATCATGTCTCTGCGGCCCACCGTTTCGCCAATCACCTCCACCACCGCCTGCGCTAGCTGCGATACGGGCAGGATCGGGTTGGAGAAGTAGTCGGCGAGGCCGCCGTCGGCGAAATTGAGCGAGAGCACAAAGTCCTGGATGCACAAGGGCCGCGCGTCCCACGACATGAGCCTGCACTGCGACGAAACCCGGAGAACCGGCGCTAGGAGGTCGATTTTCGTCGACTTGGCGAGCAAGCCCGTGGATTCCTGACGGAGCACGTCCGCGTGGAAGCGGTAGTAGAAGGAGCGCGTCAAATTCTTGACAATGACGTTTGTCTTGATGTTCTTGGTGCCCGCCAACTTCCATAGTCTCTGCAAACCGTCGATGCCGGCGTCGGTGCCCGGCACAATCACAACGAGCGAGTTGTATGTGGCGGCTATCGAGGCAAACGCGTCCGCGTTTGGCGGCTCCTCGAGCCAGACGGTGTTTTCGAAGCCGCCGGCCTGCTTGAGCTTCAGAAACGCCGTCAAGTAGTTGATGACTTTCGAGAGCTCCTTCGATAGCACCAAGAGGTTGTTGTCGGTGTAGATGCGGGAGAGGCACTGGAAGAGGTTTTCCGTGGTGGCCTCATTGAGGTGTTTTCCGAGGTCCGGGAGTTCCTCTTTCATGGTGGTGGAGTGAGAAGTTGATGCACCTCAATCCTGATACAGGTCAGCCAAAAGGTTACGCGAATGGTTGCAACTGCTTCTGGGAAGACAAAAAAAAAAAAGGTGGGATCTGCTGCAGCGACAGTCCCCCCCAGTGGAAAAGGGTTCCGCTAAGAATCGTGCTGTTCGGTGTGGCTGGCCCCAACTTGACTCTGCTCCACACCCGGCTTCTGGCTTTGCATTTCGCTCTATTTCCGTCACTGGGCCCTACTCCCGTCGCTGGCCCAGTCCTTTTGATTTTTTGGCCCGGCCCATGCCTTGTACGCCAAAGCGCCCGAAGGTCAAAAACGCAGAATCACAAAAGCGGGCAAGACGTCTGGCATGCTATTGAATCATATATTGCTGGGAAGAACTAAACATTATTTCTCACTAGAGCTTGGCCTCTTTTTCGAGGCCATTGAACCGGGCAATTCCTTCCTGAATCACCGTGGCAACCTGCTGCCGGTCCTTGTTGTACATGTGGCCCTCCAACACAAAACGGCCGTTGACAAGCCCCATCGACCGGAACCCGAAACCCATCCAGTCCGTGCAGTCAAAGTCCACATCGTGGAAGTAGATGGTGTGGTCCAAGGAAACCGAGTAGTAGTGCGAGGCACCGCTCAAGTCGAGCCCCGGGATTCGTAGGAGCCGCGCCAACCGCGTCAGGAAAATGGAGTCGGAGATCACCGCAAGCCCGGCGTACTGGTAGTCCAGGTCGGTGATGTGCACGTCGTTGTCGCCCAAGCGCACAAAGAACGCCAACTCGCGCTTGGTGGCGGCGAGCCTCTCCTCCTCCTCGGTCCCCTCCAACGACACCAACTGCCGTGGGATCTTGTGGTAGAGCATTCTCAGCTTGGTCTTGTAGTCGATGGGCAATGTGTCGAGGTCAATGTCTTTCAACCACTCCGGGTACGGCACCTGGAAGTGGAACGGTGCCTCCGGCACCGGGTCGTCGTCGTCGTCGTCGCCGTCGTCCGCGGCGCTTGCCTCTCTCTGTCTCTCTCGCTCCAAATGCTCTTCGTACTCTTTGGTGGCTTCCCTCAACGAGTTTTTCCGCGTGAGTGATAGGTTGACGATGTAGCGGATCTCGCCATCCTGGAGGCCGTGGATGCTTCTGTTGCAGAAGTTTTTTCCGTTGGAGACGTCAATCACATGCCAAGTGACCGGGGTGCGGTCGGTCACGGCCTTGACGAAGTAGGCGTGGAGAGAGTGGGGTGTGAAGCCCTTTTCGACGCTCTTCAAGGCAACAACCACAGACTGGCACACGAGGTTCCCCCCGTACACGCCCCTGGCGGACGGGTGTGGCTTGCTGAGCGGGTATTTGCCCACATATGTATGAGGGCTTGTTTTTTCAACCGAGAAGAGTTCCTGGAAGTCGGGCATGGCAGACGGTGAGGAAATTTGCCGGGCGCCAGCTGTGCAGTGAGTTTTATCGGGCCCAATTGAGTGAAACGGGCGGCCAACCGAGTTCGGATGGGTAGTCAATTGGGGTTATGAACCGGGGTTGTCAAGCGGTGGAGTCAAGTGAGCAGATCAACTAAAACAGACAATAGTCGGGATGGTGGCCAATGCGAGGACGGCAGCTGCTCTTTCTCGCCGGATGGTCAACGACGCAAAAATGACTAGTCCGATTGAAATTGGCGGGCGGATCAGGAGTTGGGGCTTCATTTCTTGGCTGGCCCGACGTACTTATACTGCGCGGATTATGCACCGAAGGAAAGTTTAAGAGAGCCCCGGAATGTGAGCACCGGCTGGTGAAAAGGGACGTTCTCATATGCCTAATTTTGCGGGGAAGAATAGTACGCAGATAACTAATCGAGTGCTTGACAACGGCTTTTCTGTGCAAAATTCTGGGAGTTTTTCGCTCGTCGGCTGGATCTCGCATTGCTTGAGCCGACTTCCCCTCATGCGCACCAAGTTGAATATACGGAATTGGGAAATCACGAGCGGAGACCCCCAGCGGGCCGCCGGAGCACCCGACTGACTAAAAATCTCACGCAATTTAGAGCAGCACTATAACGGATTTAGGCGGCGAGCAACCAAACCTCGGGGCTAGTAAAATGTGGTTGAGGCGGTGAAGTGAATTTATCTATGCATGCCAGTCGTATATCGGAAACGCAATACCACGTAAACAAATGTCAAGTTAATGAGGGCAGGCCCGTGGCGAGAAGCTCCTCGGGCCCCTGGCGCGACTGCAGCTTTCATTCCCAGAATTTCGCTGCCATCACCCACCCGTCGTCTTGGCCGTTTTCACATGCAAATCCAAACCTGTCGGAAACGCCTAGAGCTTGTGGGTGCCGTGGGGGGTGCCCTCTACGAGCCTCAAGGGGAAAAGGCACATTGCCTCCTGCTGCACGGTGGCCACCAAGCGCTTGTCCATCGTGAAGAACTGCGCCACCACCAAAACACGGTCGTTGCTCAAGCGCTGGAAGCGGTACTGCAAGAACATCCACTGCAGCGGATCGAAGTTCGTGTCGTGGATGTAGATGGTGTGGTCGAGCGACACGCGGAAGAAGTTGCTCTTTTTGAAGTCGAGCACTGGGTAGACGGCCCGCATCACGGTGCCCAAGTAGAACGAGTCGGAAGCGAACGCAAGCGCCGTCAAGCGGGCCTTCAAAGGGTCTTTTGCGAGCGAAAGCTTGTCGTTGACGCGCACAAAGACACTGAGGTCGCGCAACGCGGGCTCCTTCGAGTTCAGCTTGTTGCGCCTTCTCCACGTCTCCGGGATCATGATGTGGCTCAAGTTGCCGTTGGTGTGCTCCATCGCGCTCATGTCGGCCAACTTCGGGGCGTACTTGTCGAAGGTGTACATCGGGCTTCTCAGGAACTCGAACGGCACGCGCGTGCGGGGGTCCCGGCGCTTGCTCTCGGGCAACGCCGAGAACGCTTCCTGGCGCAGGCGGATGTTGTTGTTTCTCGTGAAGGACGCCATCATCGTGAAGCAGAGCTGGCCCGTGTGCAGCTGGAAGCACTTGACGAGCCGGCTGCAGTAGTTGCGGCCCTGGGACATGGCGGTGACGTCGTACTTCATCACCGAGTCCTTCAGGCCGGCCCGCAAGAAGTACGAGTGCAACGAGTGCAACTGGAACTCCTTGTCGTCGATGGAGTCCATGGCCGCCGACACGGCCTGCGCCACGAACTCGCCGCCGTAGGTGCCGCGGGCCTCGTCGCTGAACGACTCCAACGGGTACTTGCCGACGAACTCGGTGTCGGAGTTGCGGATCAAGGTGAATTTTTCCTCCATCTTGCAGATGTTAAGGTTGCTGTAGACGTCTGCCAAACTCATTGTTCCTGGAGAAGTGGGGGAAAATCAGGGAAAGAGAGGGAGGTGGTGGTTGTGGTGGTTGTGGTGGAGTTTTTGGGAGGAGTGAGGTGGAAACCTCGGCAGCGGCGTGGGCCGAGGCATGTGCGAGTGACTGCAAAATGAGAAACTCGGAGATGCGCCCCAGCCCGAACGCGGCAAAATGGGAGAAACGCGGCGTGGGGGCCCGAACGCCGGGCGCGAACGCCGAAAATACGAAAGCGTGTTGGCTGTGGATGGGCGGCCGTGCTGTGTATTGTTCGGCAGACCGCCCGCTTATACTTGTCTACACCTTCAGAAAGCGCTCGCCCGCCTTCCCAGGAACGCCCGGGCGCATGTACGTCAAGCCCTCCTGGACAAACGTCACCACCGGCTTGTCGTCGGCGTCGAGGAAAAAACCGCGCACCAACGTGCGGTTGTTGGACGACACGCGGTACTGGTAGGTCAAGGTGAGCCAGCCGTTTAACACGTCGACGGCGTCCATGTCGGTGCGGTGGAAGTAGAGGTGGTGGTCGAGCGACATGGCGTTGTAGTGGAAGATGTGCAAGCCGTTGAGGCTGATCTTCATCATGTTGCGGGCGTCGGCGCCCTCGTTGTACGGCTGCCGCGGGTTGTCTTTGGTGGGGTTCCAGTCGAGGTGGAGCACGCGAGCCAACGTGGTGAGAATCACCGCGTCGCTGAGGTCGGCCACCGCGACGGCGTTGAACGCCGCGTCGCGCATGGCGCGCTTGCCCGGCTGGTGCATCTTGCTGAACACCGTGACCCACCGCTCGCTGGGCTCGAGCTGCTGCTCGCCGGGGCACGTTTCGTAGTGGAGGAATTCGTCCGAGTACGCGGTGCGGAGGAAGTCCGTGTGGTAGCACTGGTGGAGCGCGGCCGGGTCCCGGTGCCGCTGCCGCAACGTCGGCGCGACAAAGGGCTCGTGCTGGCTGGGCCCCGCGGCGCCGTGGCGCACGAGCGAGCACATGGCGGAGTACGCCACCTTGCCGTTCTGCACCATGAAGATCTGCCGCACCGCGCGGTCGCCGCCGCCGCCGTCCACCACCGTGACCTTGTACAACGCCTTCTGCCGGAAGTCGCCCGGGCGGAGGAAGTGCGAGTGGAACGAGTGGGGCGCGTACCCGGGCGCCAGCCTCATCGCCACCAAAAGCGTCTGTGCACAGAGGTGGCCGCCGTAGACGCCGCGGGCGCCGGCCATGGGGAGCCGGAGTGGCCGCACGCCCTCCCAAGTGTGCTCGTCGAGCTGGACCACGTCCATGCACTCTTCGAAATCCAAGACTTTAGTGGGTTCCAGCATCGCGCCTCGATAAAATGTGTGCTGGGCGCCTCGGTGATATGTGCTGGGAGGTTTTCAGCGTGGAAGGGGCTGTTTTGTTTGCGGGACGATGCTGGGGGTAGGAGCGGAGCGGAGGGAGCGAAAGAACGGGAGTGTTGGTGCACAAAAGCATGTGTCGACGCTCTGAGATTCGTACCCCACAATTTAACTTTCATGTGCCGCGCGATGGCATCATGGATCTCGGTGCCGGTGCACGCGACCCGCGCACGCCTCCATCCGCGATTCTGAGGCAGAGACATACATGCCTGGTAAATGGGTAGGGCATTTTCCGTCACTTTTGCAGCAAATTCTTTACTCAAGAAAATCTACACTCGTGAAGTCTATTTTACTCTCAGAACCTTCTTTACAAACTTTCACTCTCAGGCGATTTCAAATTGCAAAAGCGTACACACTTTGCAAGAACCATTCATCTTCACATGAACTCACCTACTTCTACAAATGCTTGGCGCCAAATAAAATGCATGGGTTTGCGAAAGTCACTGACCAAGTGAAACCACGCGGTTTCTCTCACATGGTTTCCCTCTCGGTATACAACCGGTGGGACCTTTCTGGTTTCTATATGACTCCGGCCTTGTGGGAGTGCACGAGTCTCCGAGGCGGGAGAATGTCTTTTAGTGCAGTGGCGTCGTCCTCGCCCGGCTGCTCCGTTCGGCGGATGTAGCCCGACAACTCGTTCACTTTCGCGTACTGGGGCACGTGAAGCGGCTGCGCCGTGGTGCTCTCGAAAAGCCTCTGCTTGATGATCAAGTTGGAGGCCTTGCCGTCCTCGCTCTCGTCGGTGTCCAAGGGCTTGAGGCCAATGAGCTCGCGCTGGCGCCCCGTGAGCGGGAGGTCCTTGCACTGGTCCTGGGGCCAGAGCAACTTGGCCAAGTTGACGACAATCGCCGCGACAAACACCCACTGGAGATGGCCCACGTGAACATACGAGCCCGCCAACGCGCTCTGGACATACTGCGCGCTTTTGCGGGACGCTAGGCGCACCCAGAAGTCGTTTCTGTACTTGGTGTTCTCGTCGTAGTACCGCACGCGGTACAAGTTGAATGCATAGTCGATGAGTAGAAGCGACAAGTGGAAGAAAAAGAGCCGCGTGACGTTCCTCCACAACCGCCGGAAGATCCTCTCCTTGTTGACCTGCCGCTGGAGCGCCGCCTTGACCACGGGGCTCGTCCAGTCGCCGGTGGGAACGCCGTAGAAGTCGTCGTCGTCGCCGTCGTCGTCGATGTCCTCCAACCCACCGTTGTGGTTGGCTCGTTCGCTGCTGATGATGGGGTTGCGCGTCACCTGCGGCAACGCAGGGGGTAGGAAGCTCTTGGAGATGGTGGTGCCCTTGGTCGAGAGCACCTTGAAGAAAAGGGCCTCCTCTGGCTTCGAAGCGCTGCCCTGGAACAAGTCGTCTTTGCCCGGGCCGGCCACCGCCTGCTGGCTCTTGAGCACCATCCGCGCGTCCGTGAGCGGCACGAGCGCGTGCGGGTCGATGGCTTTGTACTTTTGTGCGCGGCTGTCCAAGGACAGCGGGTCAATGGCGGGGGTCCGGAAATGGCTCTGGGTGAAGACGTCGTAGCGCACCTCGTTGACGCTGGGGCTCGGGAGCCGCTGCAAGTTGGGCAGGCAGTTTTCTAGCGTGGTGTTGATTCCCGCCCGGGAGTACTCGTCCCCTGTATACAACTGCTCGGTGGGGAAGCTCATGAAGAGAAGGTGTAGATGATGGTGTTTTCGAGAGAGCGCACGCCTGCAGGACAGTGCAACCACCCCACGTAGACAGACACACAAGGTGTTTTGGGCCGCGGGGCTGAGCCCGTGTAATTTCCTTTCTGATTTCCTACACCTCCGTATCTCTGCTGAAATGGCCAAGGGACGTGGCGGCGAGTGGCTGGATCGTGGGTCTGCCGTGCGCACACTGGAACGGGACGTAGCACCTGCCCAACTGCGTCAAGAGATACACCATTTCCGCCGGCAGCAACGTGTCGCCGAAGCGGATGCTCTGCCTGCAGGCCGACGAGGCGATGGCGTCCACCATCGCCTCCGGGACGTGCTTCACGCGCAGAAACCAGTCGCCGGAAGCTGCGAAAAGCGCCCTGTGCCCTGCGATTTGGAGAAGTTGGGCCTTGAGCCGCTGCCTGTCCGCCGTGCCCAAGTGCGTGGGCAAGTGGGTCACCGTGAGTTTTTCGCCCACTTCGTAGTCCACCCCAAAAGCGTACATCTGCTCTTTGGCTTCTAAAAACCGTGCTGCTTCCGCCTCGCTCACCGCGATGTCGACGGCTGCAGGGCATCTGACCCGCAAGTCCGTTTTGCAGTCGAGAACACCGGAGATGTACTCGCGGAGATACTGCTCGAGGCGGATTCTCTCGTCGCACGCGTGCTGGTCCACAGCATACAAGACCGGCCCGATGGTGACCAAGATGAATTTGGCCTCCACCTGGGAGATGACGCGGAAATCGCCTTTGCGGAGGGCCGAGGCTGACACCGAGTGGTCCTTGGCGAAATGCGTGGACGAGAGCGCTTTTTCCGGCACAAAGTTTGGGCGGGGCCCTGGTTTTTGGGGCAGGTTCCTCGGAGGGCCGGGCTTGCCCACGCATTTCCGAAGAAGCCGGAGAATATGGGGCCAGCTGGTGAGCTCTGGGCAGTGGACGTGCAACGCAAACATGCACAACGAGCCGTGGCTTGTGCGGTCCGTTTTGAGAACGGAGGTGACTTCGTGGATCTGTTTTGGCGAGAGACTCTGCGGCCGTTTGTTGAAGAAAGCAACCCGCGGGACCCGTGCGCCCACACCGAAGAAGCAATGGAGGCTGTAGCCATCCAAAGAGCCAGCCACGGCGTCGAGGCCGCTGACCAGGTACGTTTTCTCAAAAAGGAGTCTTGCGCTGCTGCACCCCTGGGTGTCCAAAAAGGAAACCGGTTGCCCCATCTGCATAAACGATGCCTTGAGTCTGACCTGTGGTCTGTCGTGGAAGAGTTCGTACACCAAGGCCCTGACGCCAGGCGCTACACGGTCTGGCGAAGCTTGCACTTTGGCGACTTTGTGGCGCACGGGCAAATCGTGGAAGAGCCGGCTGGCAATCACCGTAGTGAGTGAGGCGTCGGCCTGGAAAAACGACACCAACACATCGCGTAGGCCAGCCAGCTCCTCGCGGTTCACGAGCGCAAACCCGCCCTTGCTCTGGACCAAAAGCGCAGAGCACACGTCTGCAATCGAGGCCAAGGCCTCGCCCTTACAGCCGTAGACCGCAGGCCCATTGTGGGCCATCTCATTGGGCAGCTGCCCCGCTTCCTTCGCCGGCTTTGACGTGTGATGACGCTTTCCTAACGTGCCCAAGCCGCTCGCCGAAACGCCCGCGCCGTTGTCCTCCACGCAAACGCTGAGAGAGGCAAGGTCGATTTTGAGCGAGACAAACGATGCGCCAGCGTCTAGCAGATTCACGAGAAGCTCGCGGACCGCCGTCTGGACCGACCAGACCGCTGCCAGTGAGCGGAGCCGGCTGGCAGTTTTCTCGGGTAGAATTCCAATCACAGACATAACATTGCGGAGAGAAGAAGTGGTGGAGACTAGTTCATAGTCCTGCACGCACCGATAAGCTCGCTGATGCCACAAGTTTCCTGAGCCTCCTTTCCAGCCCAGCTTTTCACAGTCCGCCAATCGGGACACCCTTCGCCTCTTCCTGGGCCAACACGATCTATCCCCACGAAAAACGCCGGATCCACACGGCCCGTTGTCGCCCTTTCTCACCGGCTGAGCATTCCATCACATCGCATCGCAGAACATGCCAAAAACAGAGCTCCGAGCGGACCACCTCCAAAAAGGCTCCGAGGTGTCGCCCGCCGAGTCGCTCATCGCCGGCTCCGTTTCGGGCGCCGTGGCACGGTACGTTGCACAGACCCACATTGCCCAGGCAAAACACTAACCTCCAGAGCAGTCACTGCGCCGCTCGACACGGTCAAGATCCGGTTCCAGTTGCTGCTGATGCGGGCCGAGCCCGTCACGGGCGCGCAGATTGTCAGAAACATCATCCACAAGGAGGGCGTCCGGGCCTTTTGGAAGGGCAACGTCCCGGCCGAATGGCTCTACATCTTATACGGAGCGGCGCAGTTCACGTCGTATTCGCTCATCAACCAGCATTTCACCCAGCTCCAGGAGCACTGCGGCTTTTCGCTCAGCCCGTCGGTGCATCTGTTCGTGGTCGGCAGCTGCACCGGCTTGGTGTGCACGCTTCTGACCTATCCATTTGACATTTTGCGCACGCGGCTAGCAGCACACGAGTCGTCGCAGTTTTTGACCATGACGCAGACGTGCAAAGACATCTGGCGGCAGAGGGGCGCCGCGGGGTTTTTCGTGGGCATCCGCCCGACGCTATTCTCCATCATGGCGACCTCGGGCGTCTTTTTCTGGTCCTATTCGGTGGCCCGGGCCACCATCGACAGCATCAATAAAAACAGAGAGCGCAAGGTCTGGGGCGTGGAGGCGCTCTGCGGGTTTTGCGCCGGCGCCACCGCCAAGGCGGCAACGTTCCCGTTGGACACGGTCCGGAAAATCATGCAGGTTTCGCTCGAAAAGAGCGTTCTTGCAGTCGGGGCCAAGCAGTGGCAAACAAAGGGCGTCCGCGGGTTCTACCGCGGTTTCGCCATCAGCTTGACCAAAACTGCGCCCACCAGTGCCGTTTCAATGGCTGTGTACGAGTACGCCATAACGGCCATGGACAAGTGGAAGCGGAGGTTTTGAATCATAGCGCGGTAAATAGACCATGGCAAAAGAAGGTGTCACTGAAAGAGGTACATGTCGGTGTCCTCGTCCTCGCTGCTGTCGTTTTCCTGGGTGTCGGCCGAGTTGTAGGACTGGCTCAACCTCTCGATTGACCTCGTGAACAGATCCGGCAGAATGTATTCCCTTTCCGCCTCGGAAACCGTGGACGTTTCCGTTTCCTGGTGCTGCGACTCGTGGCCGTAGTAGAACGACAGCGAGTTTGCAAGGAGATTACTGATTCTGGGATCCTTTCTGACCGAGTTATTGGAAGAACGAGAGAGCGGGGTGCTGGCCGCGCTTGGCCGAGCCGAGCGTTTTGGCGAGCGGAATTTTGTGAGCGTTTTCGGCGACTCGGACGCCGTGGGTTCCCGCTTCGATGCTTCTGTCTGCGTTGGGCTCGAAACAACTCCAGGGCTGTTTTCATCCGGAGCGCCATGAAAAGGCGAAGTTCTTTGTGCGGTGTTCTCGTGGATGGGAACTTTGGGAGTGGGTGCCTCGACGGGCACTTGCAGCGGGGTTTCGAAGCGGCGTTCCCGGGTCAAACTTCGGATTTGTTCCTGGATGTACACAGGTAGGTTCTTTCCCACGAGCGACGTCCGCCGAACAGCCTTCTGGGCGAGACCGTTGGGAGCCTTGTTCTCCGCCGTAGGCGGCATGGGGCCCTTGTCCAAAGACCCACCGCTGTCAGCGTCAGTGCCATTTTTCTGGACTTCGGGTTCGGAGGTTCCCTTTGGCTCTGTGGGAGCAACGGAGGCAGTATGGGCCGGCGCAGATGCGCTTTCAACAGCTGCTTGCGACGCGTTTGCTATGCGGTGCCGGCTGGAGCCAGGTTTCTTTGGGATTGTGAATATGCTCTTCAACGACTTTTTGGCCGGCGAGTGTAACGGCCTGTAGTTTGTCGCCTTGAGCCCCGTGGCCTTTGTTTCGACGGTCACGCCCGACACTGCGGTCGCCGGTAAGGTGCTGAGCGACGGGTTCTGGGACATGAGCATCAAATCAAACGACATGCGTCTTTGCGATTTGTTGAGCTTTGGGAGCGCCACTCTCAACGCGGGGAGCGGCAGGACGCCCACTGGACCTGTATCGGCGTTGTTTCGTGTGGGTTCGGCGCCGGCCTCGGGGCCTTTCAACGTGCCCGAGGCGCTTTGGTACACGCTCTGTTCCAGAGCCTGCTGGAAGGGCGCCAACTGGAGCTTTTCCACGAGCAGAGCAACCTCCTTGAACACATCCGAGTCTTTTTGGTAGCCGCTGGTCAAGCTCTCGAGAAAGCGGCGGTCCTGGGCGATCCACGGGTTGGAGTCCACGAGCGACTGGAGAACCTGGGGATCTGGGTCTTCCATGATGTCCCCACAAGGCAGCGGTCGGAGGCCTGTTTAAGTGGCCGCGGTTGCAAGGCGGCGGGCGTGGGTACTTTGCGACACAAACTTCGAAACAATAGTCCCGGGGCGTCAGCACAATTGGCGGAGTAGTAATTGGTGATGTTAAGAAGGTGGAGTACCTGTGCAGTCCGATAACGTGCGCCGCTCATGGCGACGCCTCCGACGTGAAAATTCCGCCTGGCCCAAGGAAAATGGAACTTGCCGCTTCATGTCTGTCATTTGGGGTTGTTTCAGGCCCAATGGACTTTTGTCTCTGCTATGGCGGCCCAATGTGCCCTTCGCTTACTATAGCTAATTATAGGCCCTGTAGTCACTGATAAGGCAAGACTAAGCATGAAATCATGGCGTTGAGAAAATTTTAGCTGACAGAAACAGTGTTTGTGTTTGCTATCCAAGTCCACTCCAGACGTGTGAAATGCTTGCCTTTGGCCTACCGTTCCAATAGGGTCCCAGAAGGCAGGCAGCGATACCGCTAACCAGGGCTACGCGATATGGACAAGGAGCTATAGCGTAATCTACATTTAAACTCTTTGGCTCAGGAAGCAGTTCTTGGAGCAGACGTAGCGGGCCAGTGCGTCTTTTGGCGTGGCCAAGACAACATAGAGATGGTGTGGTTTCTGTGCTGGACTCTACAATGCCTCCGGCGCCAGTGGCCGGACCAACAGCCACAAGCCGGGCCCAGACGATGAAAGGTTTGAGACTCGTAGAGTTCCAAAGCCCAAGAAGAAAACATTGACCAACTTGGCTAGTCTTCGGCGCAGTCGGACAGCCAATTTGCACCCACTGCGGTCGATGCCAAAGCCCAAACGCCGGCTCGCCGCCACGAAAAGAGCCGGACACTGCCCCGCAACCGCATCTGCGCTTTCCCTCTTCTTTCCTTTTCAGGCGTCCGAAGTGTCGCAAAAAGCACCATTTTCAGTGAGACCAGATTCTGAGCGGAATGGGAGCGCTCAACCCAAAGACGGAACAGCAGCGCTCCACCAAAAGAAACCGTCCCCCCAAAAAATAAAAAAAGCACACCGCCAAAAACGCTAAGACACCAACTCCACGCCGACCGGCCCCCTCGGCCCGCCCGGCCCCGTTCAAGCCAAAAGCCGCCCGCCAAAACGGCCGCCCTAGCCTCCAGAACGTTCCACGGTGCACGGGCGCGCGACGCCCATATCAGCCAAAAAATCGCCGCTGCAACACCACGCAAATGTCCGACCTCGTCCGCAACCCCGCCATCCAGGCCGCGGACCTCTTGGTCCCGAAGCCCGTGTTCGCCCGGTTGTACGTGTGGCCGTTCGGCATCATCTACCCCGTGTTTCTCCACGTGTACCACAACCACTACGACGCGTACATTGGCGGCTCCGAGTGGACGTTTGTCTACTTGATGGCCATCGGCTCGCTCAACATGTTGTTCTGGTTGATGCCGCAGTGGAACATCGACATCTCCGCGCGGCTCAACTACTCGCCCGTGCTGTCCGTGGCCAGCGCGTCGCACATCAAGATCACGCCGGCGCCCAACCTGGGTATCGGCGAGATCTGCCCGATCCAGCGCGAGCAGTTCGCCGACGGCGAGCGCCAGACGTCGTTCCTGTACCAGAAAAGACGCCACTTGCTCCAGGGCGACAAGTTCTCGCCGCCGGAGTTCAAGGTCGACGAGCAGCCGCCGTTGGCGTTTTTCCAGGGCAACACCGGCTTGGCCGGCGACTTGACCAAGATGGTGCGCAACTACGGCCGCAACAAGTTCGACATCCCGATCCCGACGTTCTTGGAGTTGTTTAAGGAGCACGCCGTGGCGCCGTTCTTTGTTTTCCAGATCTTCTGCGTGGCCTTGTGGTTCATGGACGAGCAGTGGTACTACTCGTTGTTCTCGCTCTTCATGTTGGTGTCCTTCGAGATGACCACCGTGTTCCAGAGAAGAACCACCATGACGGAGTTCCAGAGCATGGGCATCAAGCCGTTTGCCATCTACGCCTACCGCGACAGCAAGTGGGCCGAGTTGCAGACCGACGACTTGTTGCCCGGCGACATCGTGTCCGTGACCAGAACCAGCGACGAGAGCGCCGTGCCCTGCGACTTGTTGCTCCTCGACGGCTCCGCCATCGTCAACGAGGCCATGTTGTCCGGCGAGTCCACGCCGTTGTTGAAGGAGTCCATCAAGTTGAGACCCGCCAACGACTTCTTCCTGCCCGACGGCATGGACAAGAACTCGTTGTTGCACGGCGGCACCATGGCGTTGCAGGTGACCGCGCCCACCAACCCCGTCATCCCGCTTGCGCCCGACAACGGCGCCTTGGCCTACGTGTGCAAAACCGGCTTTGAGACCTCGCAGGGCTCCTTGGTCAGAATGATGATCTTCTCTAGCGAGCGTGTGTCCGTCGACAACAAGGAGGCTTTCCTCTTCATCTTGTTCTTGTTGAACTTCGCCATCGCCGCCTCGTGGTACGTGTGGGTTGAGGGCACCAGAATGGGCAGAGTGCAGTCGAAGTTGATTTTGGACTGTATCATGGTCATCACCTCCGTTGTTCCACCCGAGTTGCCCATGGAGTTGACCATGGCCGTCAACTCGTCGTTGTCGAAGTTGCAGAAGTTCTTCATCTACTGCACCGAGCCGTTCAGAATCCCATTGGCCGGCAGAATCGACGTTTGTTGTTTTGACAAGACCGGTACTTTGACCGCCGAGGACTTGGTCTTCGAGGGCTTGGCCGGCTTCAAGGCTGAGGACGTGGGCCACCTCCACACCTGCGAGGAGGCTCCGCAATCCACCTCTTGGGTGTTGGGCTCTGCACACGCCCTCGTGAAGTTGGACGACGGTGACGTTGTCGGCGACCCGATGGAGAAGGCCACTTTGAAGGCCGCCAAGTGGACCGTCGGCTATAGCGACACTGTTGAGAGACCTGTCGGCGCCAAGAGCGAGAAAATCAAGGTTTTGCGTCGCTTCCAGTTTTCGTCGGCGTTGAAGAGATCCGCCGCCATCACCTCCATCAACACCTTGCCCAACAAGCACTTTGTTGCCGTGAAGGGTGCGCCGGAAACTATCCGCAACATGTTGGTGGACGCCCCAGCCAACTATGAGGAATGCTTCAAGTCGTTCACCAGAGCTGGGTCGCGTGTTTTGGCTTTGGCCTACAAGCACATGGAAGCGAGTGTGAACGTGACCAAGATCAGCAGAGAGGAAGTTGAGTGCAAGTTGCACTTTGCCGGTTTCATTGTGTTCCACTGTCCATTGAAGGGCGACGCTGTTGAAACGATCCAAATGTTGAACGAGTCGTCCCACCGCTGTGTGATGATTACCGGAGACAACCCGTTGACTGCGTGTCATGTGGCCAACGAAGTGGAGATCACCACTAAGGAAGTTTTGATTTTGGACGCGCCCGAGGAATACCATGACGTTGCCGAGGAGCACAACTTGGTGTGGAGAAACACCACCGAGACGACTGTGATTCCGTTCAAGAGCAGCGACGCCTTTGACTTGGACTTGTTTGAGAAGTACGACATTTGTATCACGGGCTACGCTTTGGGCCACTTGACCGAGCACCCGCAGATTCTCGATTTGTTGAAGCACGCTTGGGTGTACGCCAGAGTGTCTCCGGCACAAAAGGAATTCATTTTGACGTCGCTCAAGGACGCTGGCTACAGCACGCTTATGTGTGGTGACGGTACGAATGACGTTGGAGCCTTGAAGCAGGCCCACATTGGTGTCGCTTTGTTGAACGGAACCGAGGAGGGAATGCGGAAGATCGCCGAGAACAGAAAGATTGAGATGCAAAAGAACATCTACTACAAGCAGGCGCAGCTCATGGCCAACTGGCAAAGACCACCACCACCAGTGCCAGCTCCAATTGCCCACCTCTATCCTCCGGGTCCTTACAACCCACACTACTTGACCACTTTGGAAAAGAGAGGTACCGAAATCACGCCTGAAATGAGACAGGAGGCCGAGCGTGCCATCAAGAAGGGCACGTTGCCGATCGAATTCATCAAGGATGACAAGGGAAAGATTGCGGGTGCCAGCATCGCCGACGGGCTTTTGAACTCGCTCAACGCGGCAGACGACGACGAAGACGAGGCGCCCACCTTGAAATTGGGCGATGCCTCGGTCGCTGCTCCGTTCACCTCCAAGTTGGCCAACGTTTCTGCTGTCACGCACATCATCCGTCAAGGTCGTTGCGCGTTGGTTTCGACGATCCAGATGTACAAGATTTTGGCGTTGAACTGCTTGATTTCTGCGTACTCGTTGTCTGTGTTGTACTTGGCCGGCATGAAGTTTGGCGACAAGCAGCAGACCGTCTCTGGCATGTTGTTGTCGGTGTGCTTCTTCTCTATTTCCCGGGGCAAGCCGCTCAACAAGTTGAGCAAGGAGAGACCGCTGAACGGCATCTTCAACATCTACATCATGGGATCCATCTTGGGCCAGTTTGCGGTGCACATCATCACGTTGGTGTACATCACGCGCGAGATCTACATCTTGGAGCCCAAGGTGCCGCTGATTGATTTGGAGAAGAAGTTCACGCCTTCGTTGATGAACACCGGTATGTTCTTGCTCCAGTTGGCGCAACAGGTGTCTACTTTTGCCGTCAACTACATTGGATTGCCATTCAAGGAAGGCATCAAGGACAACAAGGGTATGTACTACGGACTCTTGGGTGTTGCCGGCTTGTCGATTGCCGGGTGCACGGAGTTCATGCCTGAGTTGAACGCAGCCATGGAGTTTGTGCCCATGGACTCTGTGTTCAAGACCAAGTTGACCTCGTGTATTCTCATCGACTTGGGTGCCACGTTCGGCATTGAGGTCGCCTTGAAGCACTTCTTCATGAACTCTGGCGCTGCTGATATCGCCGAGAGAAAGTGACCGCACTACGTATTAGTTCAATAGACTGCGCTTTAGATGACTATGTAGTTCAGGCTGATGCAAACGGGTTCCTGAGGGCCCTGAGGTCTGCGTCGCGATCGAGGGTGTAGATTTTCACGGCGCTGATGTCTTTGTAGTTCAAGATTTGGATTTTCTGGGGCAAACTGGCCGAGACGGCTTCGAGCACCTGGACAACTTCGGCGTCGCCCAATCCGGAGTCGAGCGAGTCCTGAATGATTGACACGACTTTGGAAATGGAGAAGCTCTGGAACAGGCCCGGTTCCGGCTGCGAGGAGACCAACTCATAGAGAATGTCGTACACGGCCGGCGCTTTACTTTTGATATGCAGATTGTGTTTTGCCACTTTCGCCGCCGCCGGGTCCGTTCCACGGCGCGCCTGCTCCTTCAAGCGGATCCGCTCGAGGAGCGAGAGCCCGCCGGTGTTCTGGTCTTTCTCCTTAAGCGTGTAGCGGGCCGCGGTGTTTGAGAGCTCCTTTCTGTCGACTTTGGACGGGCTCTTTTGCGTCTTAGTCGGGCTCTTCTGCACCCTCGGCGGCTGCTTTCTCGGGCTGCAGCCCGGCGTCGTCCCCTCGTTTTCGGGCACCGCCACGGCCGCGAGCTTGACCGGAGCCGGGGCGGATCCGCCGCGTTTTAGTCTTTCGTCGAAAACGGCACGGCGCTCGGTCAACATCGCCCCAAACTTCGTGGGCGAGACCCCCGCGGGAGCCGCGACCCCGTAGTCGTAGTTCTCGGTGCCCACGAGCAAGACCCGGTACGCGCCGGGGAAAAAGGCCAAGATGAGCTCGACCGCCTCGGGTGTCACTCTTTTGTTTGTGAGCCGCGTGGCTTTTGCGCAGAGGTCGTGGAGCCGCGGCACGGTGGTGCTGGACGAGTAGTGGAGGCTGAGTACCGTGTCCAAGGCCGAGAAAAACAACGGTAGGTTCTCCATGGTTGGTGGTTTTGGAGTGCAAGATGGAGGTGCGCGTCTTTCGGGCGCGCTGTGTTGCGCGTTTCATTTCGCAGTTTTCATGGAAGAGCCGAGAATACTGAAAAGAGCAGTGACCAAATAAAAAAAAAAGGAGTTGGGGCGTTTGGGGAGTTATAGGGGGGACGTGCCTGGGCGAGGTTTAGAGAATCAATTATTCGATTATCTCGAAATCACCTATAAACATCAGTCAACCCAATCGTTCTCTGCGTGGAGTTGGCCTGAGGGTCAATGCTCCTACTGCAAAAGCCAAGTGCTCCAACGGCCCAAATACCCAATTTGCCGGAGTTTGGATTGACAAAGTCCCGGCAGCACCAGGGCTCACAATGGCCCGATCCGCTGGATCTAGCAGTGTCGAACGCACCACGGCAGTTGGGGCTCTACCTCCTAAGTCATAAGTGGCTGTGAAATAAAGATGTCTTCTCAATGCCTGCAAAAACACCCAAACTACGCCTCTGGCACGTCCGCACTTCTCAATAACATCTTCGGATGCCGAGCCCTCACTGCCAAGTGTTGCCCCAAAGGTGCCCCGAAGTTGCTCCAAATGTGCCCCTATTCACTACACTGTTCAACGCAGTTGTTCATTCTCTATTTGGACTCGGTCGACTCGGTCTTGGAGTCCGAGGAGTCGCTCTTGTGCGATTGCTGGTAGCCGTCGTACACGGCGGTGGCCTTCTTCTTGTAGTCGCCGTCGGTGGAGTTGAAGGTCTTGTAGGCATCCTGTGCCTCCTGCTGGTACTCCTTGTAGTCGATCTTGCCGTCCTTGCCGGAGAGCGCTTGCTTTCCCTTGTTAATCAATTCGTCCAAACCCATTGTGTTTGCTGTTCAACTTTGGGGGCAGGGGGGGTGCTTTATATACCCCGGAGTCGGTATGTCCTCCACGTCCACTGACGTGTACAGGGCACTGCACAAGGGGGGTCTGCATAATGGCGCAACACACTGATAGGGACCGCGAGAACCCACAACACACGCACAATTACAGGGGGACCGCAACATGCTAGCGAAGGATCCTGCACACACGCGGATTCTGCTCTGCTTCGCTGCATGTGTCCAACGCACATGGCGGTAAGTTGCTGCCGCGCGCCAGTCAACATCCGTTTGCGGGTCACTAGCCGCACCAATTCGTTTTGGCTCGTATGCTAAAAAGCTTCTTACGTAAACGCATATGTAAGCTCGCCACCGCTCCGCAATTTCTTTGCATTACACGTCTATGCTCCTCAGAGCTTCAACTTCTCCAAGATGGCAATGGTCTGCTCGTAACCCTCGACCTCGGCCTTGAAGTTCTCCGCTCTTTTGTAGGCGGCCTCCTTGGCCTCCTCCTTGGTCTTGTCCGTGAACTTGCTCATGGAGTCGGTCAACTTGGCCTGCAACTCCTTCACGTTAACCAACTTCTTGGCCACCTTGTTGATCTCAGCGTCGAGGTCGATTTGGCCCTTCACCAAAACATGCACGTTGGTGTTGGCGTCCACACTCTTCAAGGCACAGCCGCTTGGCACGGCCTCGTCGCCGAGGACGTCAATCTTCTCAACGCCCTTGATCAACGAGACAATGGACTCCTTTTGCGAGCGGCACAAGTCCTGCACAGCCTTGTCGCTGGACTCAACGTAAACCTGGCCGTTCTTCAAGATGTTGTACTGCGACAACAACGATCTGGCGCTCTTGGTGATCTCCAACACCATCTCGTAACCTTGCGAAGAGGCAGCGTCGTCAAAGTCTTCCTCGTAAACAGGGTACTCGGCAACGGTGATGGATGGCGCGTTGTCGCCGGCTCTGCGTGGCAATCTCTGCCACATTTCCTCGGTGACGAATGGCATGAATGGGTGGATCATTCTCAAGGCAGAGTCAATACACGTGTACAACGTGTCCTGGGCGGACTTGATCTGCTCGGGGGTGCCCTCCATCAAGGACTTGGAGTTCTCAATGTAAACGTCACACAAAGCGTACCAGAAGTTGTACACGGCGGAGGTGGCCTCGGAAAACTCGCGCTTGTCCAAGTGCTCGTTAACGGCCTTGCTGGCCTCGGTCAAACGGTGCAAAATCCACTTCTCAACCAAACTTTCATGGCCGGACTTCTTGGCAGATGCGGGTGGCGTGTAGTCGGCGCCCAATCTGCCCAAAACGAACTTGGTGGCCTGGTAGATCTTGTTGCAGAACTTTCTGTAGCCCTCCACTCTCAAAATGTCCAAGTTGATGTCTCTGCCTCCAGTGGTGTACGCACACAAGGCGAATCTCAAGGCATCAGTACCACACTCAGGAATACCGTTGGGGTACGACTGCTTCTGGCCAGCGGCGGCCTTCTCGATTTCCTTGGGGTCCAAGTTTCCGATCTTCAACTTCTCGTACAATTGCTCCAAGGAGATACCGCTGATGACGTCCAATGGGTCGACGACGTTACCCAACGACTTGGACATTTTTCTGCCCTGGGCGTCTCTCACCAACGAGTGGCAAAACACCTCGTTGAACGGAATCTTGCCCGTCAACTTGAGCGTCATCAAGATCATGCGCGACACCCAGAAGAACAAAATGTCCCAGCCAGTCTCCAACATCGACAATGGCGCGAAGTTGTCCAAGTCCGGGGTCTTGTTGGGCCAACCCAAGGTGGAGATTGGCCACAAACCGGACGAGAACCACGTGTCCAACACATCCTCGTCCTGCTCCAACGTGAATTCGGTGTCAGGGAACTGAGCCTTGGCCTTCTCCAAGGCCTCCTCGTAGGTTCTGCCGGCCACCCAGTACTTGTTGTCCAAGCGGTCGTTTTCCTGGCCCTCAATGACAACAAAGTACACTGGGCATCTGTGTCCCCACCACAACTGTCTGGAGATACACCAGTCCTGGATGTTCTCCAACCAGTGGAAGTACTCCTTCTCAGAGGTCTTGGGCGTGATAGTGATGTCGCCGTTCTTGACCACGCGGATTGCCTCCTTGGCCATCTCGTCCTGGCGCACCCACCACTGTGGCTTCAACAAGGGCTCGATGACGTCGCCGGAACGCGAACATGTAGGAATGGTCATCTCGTTGTCCTTCTGGTCAACGTACAAACCGGCCTCCTTCAACTTGGCAATCACCTTTGCTCTGGCGTCGAATCTCTTGGTGCCCTCCCACTCGGGACCACAGTTCTCGTTCAAAAGACCGTTGTCGGTGAAGATGTTGATGAACTCCAAGTTGTGTCTCTTTCCGGTGCTGTAATCGTTCTGGTCGTGCGCAGGCGTGATTTTCACGGCACCCGTACCAAATTCCATGTCCACGGCCTCGGCGTCCGTGACAATAGGAATTTTTCTGTCCAAGAAGGGGTGCTGGACGAAGCGCCCGTGCAAGTGCTTGTACCGTGGGTCCTCGGGGTGCACGGCGACACCGGTATCTCCGAACACGGTTTCGGGTCTTGTTGTGGCAACGGTGATCGTCTCGTCCGAGTCCACGACGCGGTAGCAGTAGGACGTCAACACACCGAACTCAATCTTCTCGTCGTAGTCGGGGATCGCCAAGAGCGTTCTTCCGGCAATGTTCTTGTTGTCCACCTCCAAGTTGGAAATAGCGGTGTTCAACTTCGTGGACCAGTTGACCAAGCGCGACGCACGGTAAATGGTTCCGTCCTCGTGCAAGCGCACAAAGGCCTCGGTGACGGCGGCGGACAAGTCCGGGTTCAAGGTGAAGGCCTCTCTCGACCAATCGAACGACGCACCCAAACACTTGACCTGGGTCTTGATCCGCGCGTGGTACTCCTCCTTCCACTCCCACACCTTGTCGACAAACTTCTCTCTGCCGTAGTCGTGGCGGGTCTTCTTTTCCGTCTTCCACACCTGCTTTTCCACGACAGATTGCGTGGAGATACCGGCGTGGTCGAATCCGGGAAGGTACAACACGGTCTTGCCCTTCATTCTGTTGTAGCGCACCAACGAGTCCTGGATGGCGAACGTCAACGCGTGTCCAATGTGCAACGCGCCGGTGACGTTTGGCGGAGGAGCGGCGATTGTGAAAGCGCCGGCGTCGGCGATCTTGCCGTTGTGCAATTTGGGCTCAAAGAACTTCTGCAGTTCCCACCACGCGTACCACGAGCTCTCGACGTTCTTGGGCACGTACGCCTTGAAGGCGGCGTCGTCCAAGGAGGCCAACTGCTTTTTCTCGCCGGGCACGGTTTTGTCGACCCACTCAGGGACGGGCTCGACAACCTTCTTCTCCTTTTTTGGCTTTTTCTCTGCGGCGGGCTTGGACTGGGCGTCCTCCTCCTGCTTCTTCTTCTTGGCCAAGAACTTGGCCATCTTCTCGGCCTTCTTTCTTTCCTTCTCCAACTCTTTAGGGGTCTTTTCCTTTACGGGCGCATCGGCCGGGGCGCCGGCGGCGGCAGACAATTCTTCTTTGGCGGACATGGAAAATGTCAATGTTCGAACAGGAGCCAAACGGAGCGGTAGTATGTGAGGTGCCTGAGGAAAGAAGAGTTTTCTTAGGGCCATGGCGCCATGCACGCGAGAAAAAAATTTGATAGTCCAGGCGCGCCTCCGTACACCAGAGGTATTCGCAGCCAGGCGGACCGTTTATGTATGGCGATGCAAAGTGGACGGCTTGTGCGACAGGCACGACGGCGTCCCGGCAAGTGTGGTGGTTTGGCGCTGGGGGCGTCCAGAGTTTGCAATTTTTCGGAAGCCCGTCGGCAAGTTCTGTTTTTTTTTTCTTCCTCTGTAACGCGGGGCGCCCATCACTCCACACGCTGCCGCTTCATGGTGCCCCAGGAGTCGTCCAGTTTCCGCTTTGTTTCAGCCGGCGCCAAGTCGAACGTGTCCTCGAGCGTCTCGCGCTGCTTCTGCTGCTGCAACCGCGCAATCATGGCCTTGGACATTTTCGCGTCGGTGCTGCGGCTCGCCACCGCGTCCACCAGGCGACTCATCCCGAGTCCCACTTCCTCGCCGAATGCGTCCACCACCTGGTCCTCGGCGCGGCCAAACTGCATCTTGTTCTGCGCCTTGCGGAGCTCCGACATTTGCAACTTCTCGCGCATCTTGCGGAACCGCCGCCCGGCACGCTTCTTCAGCTTCTGCTCCTGCGGCACGGGCAACGCCTTGGTGGCGGCGTGGTCCGGCGGCGTGAGGAGGCGGTCGATTTTCGCCTGGACGTCGCGCGCAAACTGCCGCCCCACGGCGCCGTCCGGCGCCAGCCGCGCGAGGTCAATGCGCGCCGCGAGCGTCACTTTGGCGCTCACCACGCGGAGCGCCGGCCGCACCACTTCCGGCGGCAACGCGACCACGGCGGGACAGAAGAATATATACCCGGTGGCGCGTGTGGCCACGTGGCGCCCGCGCTGCTGGGCCAGGAGGTCGCGCACGCCGAACGACGCGAGGTTGCACGCGGGCGTGGCGGCCAACTGCTGCAAAGACCCCGTGCTCATGAGGAGCTGCGCCGCGGCCACGGGGCCCACCACCGCGGCCACGTTGGGCGCGAACGCCGCGAGCTTGCGCGCCATGAACGCCGCCACCTCGGCCAAGAAGTGCGCCAAGTCGACGCACGCCTGGCACGCGGCCCGCACCTGCGCCATGTCGGCGGCGCTGAGCTCGAACGCGTGCGGGAACTGTTGGAGCGCGGCCATCACGAGCGCCAACACCTTGTCGGCCGCCAAAAGCTCGCGGAGCTGCGGCTCGTGCGCGCGCACGCCCACCAAGTCCTGCCCGAGCTGCAACACGACCTTGCAGTAGTCCGCCGGGCTGCGCACGAGCGTCTCCAACTCGGGAAACACCACCGCGTACCGCGCGGCCACGTGCCGGTGCAAAAGCGCCATTTCCTGCTGGATCGCCACGGGCAAGTCCTGGAGCTGCTCGAGAAACCGCCACTCCGCCAGGTCCAGCCCCACTTGCCGGAACGGCCCCGCGGCGCCGTCGACGCCCGCGCCCGCGGCCAGGGCCTCGATTTCTTGCCGGATGGCCGGGATAAGGGGGTGCACGTGCGTGAGCTCGCGCAAGTCGGTGCTGCCCACCAGCGTGTGCTGGAGCCGCTGCTCCACACTGGCCAAACGAGACGCCAGGAGGAGCTCCTGGAGCGTTTTGGGCGCCTCCGGCTCGCGCGGAGACTCGGCGCCGCGCACGTCGCCGTCGGAGTCGCTGTCAAAGTCGGCCGCTAGCGCAGCCGCAAGATCCGTGTCCATGTGTTGAAGTGGTAGCTGGGGCACGTGAGCTGCGCACGGGTGCGAGCTGCGAAGACCTGCGCCGCCTGCCGCGGAGGCACGGGTGCGCCCGCCGCCGCGGGTGCGCATCGTGAGGTACGGGTGCCCAACCATCACCAACCTCAACCACCAAAGTCTTCTTCCATCATGTCGCTTTCCGTGACACCCGCCGGCTTGCGCCACGTCGACGGCTCCACGCGCCTCGTCGCCGGAAACACCACGGTCATCGCCTCCGTCACGGGCCCGATCGAGCCCAAAATCAGACAGGAGTTGCCCACCCAGGCCAGCCTCGAAATCATCGTCAGACCCAGCAAGGGCCTCTCGGGCACGCGCGAGAAGTTGCTCGAGGACGTGCTCCGCTCTGTGCTCCAGCTGGTCATCGTGCGCTTCAAGTACCCGCGGCAGCTCATCCAGATTGTGGTGCAGTTTTTGGCCACCGACAGCGACTTGGAGGGCTCGGTGTCCGTGGCGGGCGACAGCTCCAAGAACGGCGCCGCCTTTACTGCCAACGAGCTGAGCGCCGCGCTCAACGCCTGCTACTTTGCACTCATAGACGCAAATGTGGCCTTGTACAACTCCTTTGCCAGCGTCACTCTAGCCGTGGACACGGACGGACAAGTGGTGGAAAGCCCCACGTTGTCCGTCATGCAAAAGAGCCGAAGCCACCACGTGGTCTGCTTCGACATCCGTGAGAAGAAGGCTTCCAAGATATTGTTGGTAGAAAGCAACGGCTCGTTCACCGAAGATGAGTTGGTGAATGTTGTGGAGAGAGCCAGTGTGCTCTGTGAAGACATCCACAAAAACGTCCAGCGGCCTGTCATTGAGGCTGCCGTGAATGCCGACTTTGTGTGGGCATCGTAACCTTGCATCGGACTTTGGTCTACAACCCTACACATTGCCTACACTTTGCATACATCAGTAACTTTGAATAGATTCGTGAAAAGCCAGGGCATGTGCCTGACTGTAGTGTGGCAATGGCCAGAATAATGGCCCGAAGGCTGGGCGGCCTTTAGCGCGAGCACAAATGTCCATCTAGTAGAGCGTGGCCAATGGGTCCAAACCGTTTGTTCTGAAAGGGTGTCTACCGAAACCCGCAGGCCGATCGCTCAAGAGATTGATCTCGCCGTTCTGGAACTTGTTGTTCGGATTCGACTTGTGCTTGAAGGTGAACCCAATGAAATTGTTGTTGCCAAGGCGCTTTCCCGCCATCTGCGACCGCTCCAAGAGCGACTCATTCTGTTCTTGCCTTGCAAAAACGTCCTTGTACTTCATCATGCTCTCTTCGTCCTCGAAGTCGTCAAAGTAGCCCGCATCCTCGTCGTTGTCCAATTGCGGCGTGAATGGCGGCGAGCGCTCCCGCAAAACATCCCAGTTGGCAATGTCGCTGAAGTATGGCTGCATCTGCACCTGCTTGAACGAGCGCAAACGCGTCAGCGGCGAAGCAATCAAGCGGATGATCAATTGCCACGTGCGATCGCTAAAAACATATCGACCGTCTCTGGTCTGGGGTCTGCGCAAGGCTGTCTTCCAGTGCTTCAAGTTGTGGTACGTTTCATCTTGCTTGGAGCCACTGAAGGGTGGGTATCCGCAGAGAGCCTCGAAGAGCATGCAGCCCAAAGACCAGTAATCAATGGTAAAGTCGTAGTTCTTTCCCTCCAAGACTTCGAGGGCCATGTAATCGGGCGAGCCCACAATGGAGTTTGCGAGATTGTGGTGGCCCTGCGACTGCTTGAAGAGCTTCTGACGCTCGTACATGAGTCGTGACGGTACCTGGTAGTCGTCAATTTCCTGCAAGCTGGCCAACTTGACACGCATGGACTCGATTCTGTCATTGGAAACCGTGCCGGCGGCAAGTCCAAAGTCTGTGAGTTTGATATGGCCCTTGGAGTCAATCAAGAAGTTTTCCGGTTTCAAGTCCCGGTGCGTGAAGCCCAAGTCGTGTAGCGAGTTGACGGCAGCAAACATTTCAGCAATGTAGAAACGAGCGTGCGGTGGCACCAAGTACCCAGTGTTATTGAGCAAGGTACGGAAGTCGCCACCAGGAACAAACTCCATGGCCAAGTACACCTTCTCCGGGTCCTGGAACGCGTACAACAACTTGACGAGCCAATCAGATCGCGTGTTGGTCAAGATGTCGCGCTCTGTCAAGACGTGGCGGGTTTCGTCGAGCTTGAGGAGCAACTTTTTGTTGAGGATCTTCAACGCGCAGATCTCGCGGGTGTCCTTCTTCTTCGCCAAGAACACCTGGCCGTAGCCGCCCTGGCCAACCTGCGTGATCATTTCAAAGTCGCGGTGCTTTGGTTTTATGCGCCGCTTGCGCAAGAGTGCCCGCTCGCGGCCCACATAGTTCTTCCACTCCATATGCTGTCTTTGTGGGGACGAGGTGTACTGCGGGTCTGTGAGCAACTTGCGCTCCACCAACAGGCTCCGTTCGCGCCTCAGGATCACGTAGTCGAACATGTCGCAGTAGTAGTCCAAGAAGTAGAGCTGGGCGACGGAAGTGAGCCGTTTGGTGCGCGCGTTGTTGGCCTTGGCGGAGAAGTCAGCCGGCAAGAGCGCGTTCGGCGGCTGAAGCTGCGAGATGTTGTTGTGGAGCTTGAGGTTGTGGGCGGACGGCGGCTGCTGCTGGGATTTCTTCTGGTACGGCGAGCTGACTAGCACCAGTTTGGTGGGGGAGCTGGAGGGGGTGATGTTTTCCTTGTCGAAAGGCGCCTTAGTGCGGTACGGCGAGTCAATGTCCATTTGCGACTGGAAGGAGACGGACTCCAACGTCTGTGAGATGTCGGCGACGCCGTCGCCCTTTCTGGGTGTTTTGAAGAGGGCCATGTGGGAAGGAGTTGGCGGTAAGGAGGGGGCTGTGAGTGAGGTTGAGAACGAGGGTTGGGAACAATTTGAGAAACGGGCGAGTGTGGGGGTTCAGAGTGTCTGGGGAGGAAGTGAAATGCAAGGAGTTGGGATGGGGGATGTGGGGAGCAGAAGAACAGAAGTTGCTAGCGCGAGATCATTTGTAGGTTTTTGAGGTCGCGATACCCACTGTTTACAAATGGCCCCGTTCGGGCCAAATGGTGCGCACTGACAGCAAGGGCCGAGCCAAAGGGGCGGTGCACAAGGTTTCAGGTGGTGAAACTAGAGGGGAGTGGAATTTGCCATGGTTATTTTTGTCTGTTTTTTTTTTTTCTTTTTTTTTTTTTTATTGGCTTCTGGCCGCAGGGCACTCGGTGCGGGCTCGGGCGGGCCGGAGCACACGGCGAGTTTGGGCAGTCGAACGCTGTGGGCACATTCCTGGCCGCCTTTCCGCGAACTCGGATGCCTGTTTGGGCAATGTGCCCAGGCAGTGCTCCGGAGGGCTGCACGATGCGGCAGTTTCTGCACTCACATGCACAATGATGCGGCGAAGCCCCAGGGCCGACTGGCCGCCAACAACGCCGGAAAATTCGGCAAATGAAAGCTGGCTGCACAAACGACGGCGGGCTGTGCACCACCACCACCGCCGGCGCCGTGGCCCCTACCCCCCCTTTTCAATCTCCGATCTTTCGACGCCGAGCTTAAATTAGGGTTCTAATTCCCAGTGATTACTGGATCCCCACCCGTTGCTTAATGTCGTTCTCACATGCTGCAAAAATATATATAAACGCGGTGTTGCACGGGCTTGGGCACCAGCATGACTAAATACTGTCTTATCACCGGCGCCGCCACCGGCATCGGCTTCGAGTTGTCTCGCGCCTTCCACAAAAAAGGGTACTCCATCATTGGCATCTCCACGGCTAGCTGCATGGACGGCTTGTACCAGTTGGAAAACGAGATTGGGCTCGTGCCCATTGCGTGCGACATCACGGACCCCGCGCAGATCCAGGCCGCGGTGCAGAAGGTGCAGCAGGTGACGGGCGGCGTGTTGGATGTGTTGTACAACAACGCGGGCGTGTGCTGCGTGGGCGGCCCGTCCATCGGCTACGACGACGCGCTTTTGAAGCGGCTCCTCGAGGTGAACGTGTTGGGCCACATGTACATGACCAAGTACTTTGGCGACATGGTGATGCGCGCGCAGGGCAAGATTGTCTTCACGGCGTCGGTCGCGGCGCTCGTGCCGCTCTCGTGGATCAGTGCGTACTGCGCGTCCAAGGCCGCCATCGACCAGTACGCGTTGGTGCTCCGCGGCGAGATGCAGCCGTACGGCGTGCGCGTGTACAGCGTCATCACCGGCGGCGTGCAGACGGGCATTTCCGACTCGTTGGCGCGGGAGGACATGCCGCCGCAGTTCGACTATCCGGAGGTGCGCGACAGCATGGCGGCCAGCAAGTCCATGTGCCTGGCCGGCACCGCGGTCAGCGCGCCCGAGTACGCGCGCGTCGTGGTGGGCCGGATTTGCAGCCCGCGCAACACGGGCTTCAACATTTTTGCCGGCTGGGGCGCGTCCTTGTTATACTACCTCCGGTGGTTGGCGCCTGTGTGGATCATGGAGCGCGGTGTGCAGAGACACTTTAAGCAGGACAAGGCGTTTGCCCGCTTGAAGAAGGAGCACCGGAGGCAGTTGTTGAAGCGTGACTAGTGGGCGGCCGGCACACGCCTGGGGCACGTTGTAAATGGGAAATATGACAGTAAATGGAGGGACGAGCGGGCCCTTTTCCGAGCACATGATCGGTTGTACCGTAGGGTTCGTATACTGACAAAGCTCACGATGAAGAGGGTGCACAGGCCCAAGCACTTGGTTGTGGTGCTGTGGAACTTTCGGTGGAAAGAACAAAATCTATGATGCTGGGACGCTGCGAGTGTGATTTGGTGATCCGGGGACCAGGTTGTGTACATCTCTGACGACCAGAGATTGGAGCTGCCACGGTGTGTCCTGATGGCGGCAGTGGATCAATGGTAATAACTGGTGTTGTAATAATAGATGGTGGCTCAGTGATATATGGTGGTTCGAAAGCAGATGATGGCTCAATAATAACTTGTGGGTCAACAGCAGATGATGGCCCAATAAGAACTTGTGGTTCAATAGCAGATGGCTGCTCAGTGATAACTGGTGGTTCAGTAATAACTGGTGGTTCAATAGTAGATGGTGGCCCAATAATATATGGTGGTTCAATAGCAGTATAACATGGTGGCTCAGTAGTAGATAGTAGCCCAGTGATAACTGGTGGCCCAGCAATGAGTGGTGTCCCAATAATAGATGATGAGTCAGTCCAGAGCGTGGCCCAGTAGTGGTGGCTCAGTAGTGGTGGCTAAGTTATAGCTGGTGGCTCAGTAGTAGAGGGTGGCCCAGTAGGATGATGACTTCATGATGGCAGCGGTGGCTTCATGTCAATTTGATGGCCTCATGTTATTTTGATGGCTTCGTGTTGTTTGATGGCTTCGTGTTATTCTGTAATGGCTTCATCTTATTTTGTTGGCTTCATCTTATTTTGTTGGCTTCATGTTATTTTGATGGCCTCATGTTGGCACTGGCTTCGCTCAGCAGCAGTGTAGCCTTTTGCATCAAATGTGGCCTGAGCCGCAAACAAACACCTTATTGTTGGCGGTAAAGTAACTTGGTTTTTCTGGCCTCAGCTGATGCAAACCTGGCATTGCACGCTTACCATTGCACACTTACCATTGCACATTTACCATTGCACACTTACCGTTGCACACTTACCATTGCACGCTTACCATTGCAAACTTGCCATCGCAAACTTACCGTTGCACACTTGGTATTGTAGACTCAAAGATATGGACTTCCTGGCATTAGAAACCACAGTAGGCCACAGATTTGCAGACTGGCTATGTTTTTCGTGGTGGCCTCTTCTCCATTTTGAAACGGGGCCGGCAGCCATTGGGCGCTCAGGGTGCGTCTGCTATTGTTCCCAGCAGCAGGGTCCGTTTGGAGCATGCGCCTATTGTTGGTGGCCGTGGCTGTTGCTCTCGGGCTTTGCAACAGCCAGCGCATTACCCCAGCCAAAAAATCCCCGGCCCACAGACCCCAGGGCGTTTGGCTCCTGTGGGGAAAGTGCCACGCTCCGCCAATGGTTGCGCAGCCACGCAGCCCCACACTTGGTCGCACCCCGGCCGCGCCCAAATGACGGCCAAACTGCACACTAGCACGGGAAATTCCCAACGCCAAATGTTGCATTCCTCGTAACCCTTGTCATTCTCGCCCATCGGAGCGGCGGAGTTGGCCCCTCAGTCCCCACATTTCTAACTCCGAGCCACGCGTGCACCGCCCGGCCCACCCGGCCGCGTCCGTCTAAAGCGCTGGTTTGGCGGGTTGGTGGTGCCAGGGCCGGCCCCGTGGCGGCTGGATGGCGGTGGGATGGTGGCGGGCCGGCCCGTAGCGGTGGTGGCGGCCGGCGCCAGAATTTGGGCGCCGGCGGTGTGCCTACAGCGGCCCGGAATGTGTGGTTCGGAGTATCGCCGGCGACCCCACAAAAGCGAGGGCCGGGCCAATTCCGAGGGTCGCGCATCGCACCGTGCGAGCGCCGGACTTGGGCGCAGGGCGGTCGGCACCGGCCCGGCCCTGCCACTACCACGGCGTAGCGGGCCGCGAGCGGGCCCCCGGCGGGCACCCACCGCGGCGGGCGCCAGCGGCGAAACCCCCGCCCCAAAACACCCGCGCACGCCCCGGCTAGCGGTCCGGTTGCGACACGGCTGGCGCCATTGTTTGTGCCCTCGGAAGTCGCACCGCTCTTGGCCGGTAACCCCACACCTCCATCACGATGGCCCATATATATAACGGCCGCCCACGCCCAGCACCGCGCAGACCACAAATTTTATTTATTTGCAGCCTCCCCCCACCATGTCCGACACCCACAGCGCCCACGACCAGGTGCTCGCCGATAAGCCGGCCGCCAACGACATTGCCCGTGTCGTCCACGACGAAGAATACATCCACTTTGGCAACCAGAAGTACTTGAAGACGGACGTCGCGCAGGCGTTCGGCGGCACGCTCAACCCGGGCCTGGCGCCGCTCCCCAAAAACAACTTGGCCAACCCGGCGCCGCTCGGCTTGTGCGGCTTTGCCTTGACCACGTTTGTCTTGTCGTTGATCAACGCCGAGGCCCGCGGCGTGACCATCCCCAACATCGTGGTGGGCTTGGCGTTCTTCTACGGCGGCGCCGCGCAGTTTGTCGCCGGCATGTTCGAGCTTGCCGTGGCCAACACGTTTGGCGGGCTTGCCTTGCTGTCCTACGGCGGCTTCTGGTGCTCGTGGGCCGCCATCCAGGTGGACTCGTTCGGCATTGTGTCGGCGTACGAGGGCCACGAAGAAGAGTTGGCGTACGCGCTCGGCATTTTTCTAGTGGGGTGGTTTATCTTCACGTTTTTCATGTGTGTGATGACGCTCAAGTCCACCGTTGCATTCTTCTTGTTGTTTTTCTTCTTGAGCATCACGTTCTTGCTCTTGGCGATTGCCGAGTTCACGGGCCAGGTGCCGGTCAAGAAGGCGGGCGGTATCTTCGGCATCATCACGGCGTTGGTGGCGTGGTACAATGCCTACGCCGGTATCGCCAACTCCCAGAACACCTACTTGACCGTGAGAGCGGTGCCGTTGCCTGACTTGGAGGCCAAGAGAGACTAATTATATTATGCCCACTGAAAATCTGGAGTGTAGTAGTGGGCCAAGAGAGACTAATAACATGCCCACTGAAAATTTGGAGTGTAGTATTGGGCTAAAAGACTAATTGTATCATGCCCACTGAAAATTTGGAGTGTAGTAGTGGGCCAAGAGAGACTAATAGCATTATGCCCACTAAAGTATGAGTGTAGTATTGGGCCAAGATAGACTAAACATGCCCACTGACATTTCGAGAGTGTAATGGGCCAAGAGAGACTAATAAAATTATGCCCACTGTTAATATGAGAGTGTAATGGGCCAAGAGAGACTAAACATGCCCACTGATAGTATGAGAGTGTTATGGGCCAAGAGCTAATTGGATGCCAGTGAGCCAGAGAGTAGTGTTAGGCAGACACTCACAAGGCCATAATGTCAATCGGCCAGCCCGCGGAATGCACCCAACAAGTTACTAGAGCGGCATGGCAAAAATGCACATGGCAAAAAAGCACATGGCAAAAAAGCACATGGCAAAAAAGCACATGGCAAAAAGCGACAAACAGCAAAGCGACAAGCAAAAGCGACAAGCGAAAGAGACAAGCAGCAAAAAAAGGGCAACGGTTTCCAGAAAACGACTCTTTTTGGCGGCGCTCGCCTGGCGCAGCCTCGCGTTCGCCTGCTGCGGCGCGCGACGTCATGGCGGCCCAACGCCGCGCTGCGCCATGCACGAGGCCAAATGCCTTGCGGCATCACCTGCAGAGGCGAAAAGTTTTTGCTACCCCAGAGTTCGCCTACCAGCACCAACAACCGGCGATTTGCATCCCGCGCGTCCGCCCCCAGCACCTCTGCACCCGCGCGCATGGCAGCCCCTCAGAAACACAGCTTCGAGAGCGAGTTCGCCTTCGAGGTGCACTCGCCGGCGGCGGCCGAGCAGCCGCTGCCCCGCGCCCGGCTCCTCGAGTCTTTCCAGCGCAAAAGCCACCAGCAGCCGCGCACGCGGCTGTTGAAAACGGCCCACTTGGGCGTCATCGCGCTCAGCAGCGGGCTCGGCACGGGCCTCCTCGTGGGCACCGCGTCCAAGCTCCGCGTGGGCGGCCCGCTCTCGCTCCTCGTGGCGTACGTGGTGGTTGGGCTCATGTGCATCTGCACCATGAACTCGGTGGGCGAGTTGACGGTGGCGTACGCGGACTTGGACGGCGGCTTCAACGAGTGGTACTGCCGGTTCTTGGACGACTCGCTCGCGTTCGCGCTCGGGTGGAACTACTACATTCTGTGGTGCACGGCGATTGCGTTGGAGTTGGTGACGGCCGCGTTGACGATCCGCTTCTGGACCACCGCGGTCAACCCCAACGTGTTTGTGGCGATCTTCTTGGTGGCCATCTGCGCGGTCAACTTCTTTGGCGTGCGCGGCTACGCCGAGGCCGAGTTCGTCATGAACTCCATCAAGTTGCTCATGTTGCTGGGCTTTGTCGTGATGGGGCTCTGCGTGGACTTGGGCGCGTCGCGCGCGGGCTACATTGGCGCGCGCTACTGGCGCGACCCGGGCTACTTCACGGGCTTCAAGGGCCTCGTGGCGTGCTTCTCCACCGCGTCCTTCTCCATGGGCGGCACCGAGTTCTTGGCGCTCTCCGTCAGCGACGTGCGCAACCCGCGCACCGCCTTGCCCATGGCCGTGCGCCTCGTGTTTGTGCGCATCATCTTCTTCTACTTGGGCTCGCTCGTCTTTGTCGGCCTCTTGGTGCCGCACACGTCGCCCGCGCTCATGGGCTCCGGCGCCGCCGTCACCAGCGCGCTGCCCTACGTGTTGGCCGCGTCGCTCCACGGCGTGCGCGTGGTGCCGCACATTGTCAACGCCGTCATCTTGAACTCGGTCATGTCCGTGGCCACCGCGGCCATGTACTCGCTGCTGCGCTTGCTCCGCCTGTTGGCGCAGCAGGGCTACGCGCCCAAGTGGCTCGACTACGTCGACCGCTCCGACCGCCCGTTGCGCGCGTGGCTCGTCAGCGTGGCCGCCAGCTGCTTCGCCTTCATCTCCACCTACGAGAAGCAGGACGTGGTGTTCAACTGGCTCTTGTCCATCGTGGCCTTGCTGTTGGTGTTTGTGTGGTCCGGCCTCTGCCTCTGCCACTTGCGCTGGCGCGCCGCCTTGCGCTACAACCGCATCTCGCTCGACACCTTGGGCTTCGTCGCCTACACCGGCGAGTGGGGGCTGTACTACTCGCTCGTCATCAACGCGCTCATCTTGGTGGGCCAGTTCTGGGTCGGCTTGTTCCCGGATGCCCGCCCGGACCCAAACAACTTCTTCCAGAACTACTTGGCCGTGCCCTTCACGCTTCTCTTGTACGCCGCCCACAAGACCTACCACGGCACCTGGCGCCACTTGTACATCAAGACCGCGGACATTGACCTCTCCGACGGCCGCACCGTGTACGACGCCGAGACCTTGCGCTTGGACAAGGAGGAGAAGCTGCGCCGCATGCGCGACGCCAAGTGGACCAAGCCGTTGGTGTGGCTTTTTGCATAACGACATCACGACAGACATGCCGGCCACGTTGCGGCGGGCCGGCGCCGCCAGCGGGCAAGGCATTACATAGCCCGAAGAGAACAACAATGAGGAGCTGGAAGCGTAGACTGAGATGGGCGGCCTGGCTACTCAACGAGCAGATTGAGACAGACCGAACACGGACTGGAAAGCCATGCTGGTCGAGCAATGTCACCACTGGACCTGTAGCCTGTACATTTGGACTAGAGTTGCAGTCTGAAGATTTGGCCGACTGGATTTGTGGCCTGAAAAAAGTACGACTCTGCAGCCTGATCCTTCGGGTGGCTTGAATTGCAGCCTGAACTTCTGAATGACTAGACTTGCGGATTGAGCTTCTGAATGACTGGGCTTGCGAATTGAGCTTCTGAATGAATGCACTTGCAGACTGACCTTCTGGAGACCGGACCCGTAGCCTGTACATTTGGATAACTGGACTACAGCCTGTCATTGAATGACTGCGCTTGCAGCCAACTTTTGACTGCACTTGTAGCCTGGCCATTCCAGCTGCCCAGTTCCACAGAGATTCATTCGGTAATTAGGGTGCAAAAGTTCAGAAATATTGGGCCTTTCGGAAAACCACTGCCTTTCAAAAGGCGTTGTATCGTCAATCGTTACACTAAAGGCGGATTGAAGACGCAAGCAGTCTGGCGCTTCGGACTGGTCAGACTGAAGAGCGGACTGTGACAATCACACTGGAACGTTAGACTACGGCAGACTCAACCAAATGGAATGGCCAAACAACGGTCTGAGTAGAAAGCTATCACCAAAAGTGCCCACCCGGACTGAATCGCACGCTGAACATTCAGACTGGATGGCAAACTGGATGATTCGAGCAACTGCTTGATGACTTTGAACAACCAGACTGAAAGTTCAAGTGAATGCTGAAGCGAAATGTTACTGAACAATCAGATTCACAGCTGGACTGGATGACATGTCCAGAAAAACTAGGGTTCTCGAACAAGTTCAGTGAGCTGTGACTGAGTGAGTGGACCGAACTGTTGGACTGACGATGTACTGTGAAGTGATACCGATTTGTAGAGTGAAGATACAGAGTATATTAGACTGAACAACTGGACGCATTGGGTCGAGCGGGATTTTACTGTGGGTCTGTGACTATTGTCACACTGTAAGGCAGAGTGAACAGTTAAACCCATTGATTTGCTGAACAAACACACATTGCGTAATTACGCTGAACATCTAGACCGAACAGTGAGACAATTACACTGACCAACTTTGGCTGAACCATGATTTAACAAGGAGGCCGAATCAGACCAACAATCCTGACTGGAGGCTGGCCGACCTTCTCAGGAAAATCACACGGAAAGAACAAAGAATTACATCGAGTTTTCAATAGTATGACAGACGAAAATCTACGCTGACCACTCAGACCGAATGCCTACTCAGAATTGAACTGAGACACACCCATTTTGAGTGGACTGCTCCGTCAGTGTGCTGAATTTCATTCTGATCCACCTTGCACTGGAGCAATTGAAAGAATGGACAGATGCTTTCAAAAAGTGGATGTCTTGACTCAATGCTGAACGGCGCAGCGGGCTCGCAGCCGTGCCAAACCAGTCTGTGGAATGCAACAAAAGTACGGAAGGTGATTGCAACAACGGGCCCGAGGCTGCCTTTTCCGGCAGCACCAGCGAATTCACCCTACAAACGTCGGAAAATTTTTAGACCGATTGGCTGCTAATTTGTGGGCCGAGTTAGTTGCGAAATGCGCCGATTGAGAAACGCTAAGTTCTGGGTCGCCAAAGTGCAGCAAATCTCCCCTTGGGCTTTCGATTTTGCAAACGTCGTGGAGCACCGAAGCGCCAATATGTGATTGGCCGAATCACGGGCGCTCCGATGTAGTTGTAAAGTCAGTAAAAACGGGCGTAGAGAGCGATGCCACCAGGCCCAGCAACCACGATGAGCATCGCTCTCCGCAGCAACCGTCTTTTCAGGCAAAAACGCAAAAAATCCACCGGCCCAAGTCACCCAGCAACCCGCCAATCCGGTAACCTAACGGCCCGCCGCGTCCATTTTTGCCACCACATTGCCCCAGCGCCGCCTTCTTATCTCCCAATGCGCGATCTTGCACCAACCACCATGGCTGAAGACGTGGAATTCCGGGTCGTGGACCAGGCGCAGCTCGAGTCCAGCATCGCCAAGAAGGCCAACGCGGCGATCCTCGCCAAGGACGCCGAGCTCGACGAGAAGAGACTCCAGAAATCCGCCGCCCAGCTCGAGTCCACGCGGGCCAAAATCAGAACGCTCCAGAACAGACTCGACAACCCCCGCACCAAGATCTCGCAGCGGCGGGCGCTCCGGGACGAGATCCGCTGGTTCGAGGAAAATGAGTTGCAGCCGTTGCTCCGCGACGTGGGCGACATCCAGGAGCGGTTGAAGTCCACCAAGGCGGAGATTGTGGGCGAGCCGCAGGCGATGGCGGGCGAGTCCGAGAAGGACTTTTTGATCCGCACGGGCAAGATCACCGCGTTCGGCTCTGCGGCCGGCTTTTCCGGCGCGGGCGCCCGCTCCCACGTCAATCTCCGGGCCCCCGGATTTCAGCTGGAGAAGGAGGACCAGGCGACGGGCAAGGCAAAGAAAGAGGGGGAGCCTGCGATCCCAGTGGCAGCAGGGCCAACAGAGGTGGAAGATGACGACGATGACGACGACGTCAGAGAGATCAAGACAGAGGAACAGGAACAGTCTCCAATTGAGGTCGAGTCGGACTACGTTGCCTCGGAGCCGGACGAACAGGCGGTGGAGTCCGAGGCCGAAGCAGCGCTTGCGGCCGCGTCCGAATCGGATTCTGAGCCTACTCTCGAGTCGGACCCCGAAACCGGGCCCTCGCCCAAGCGACGCAAGACGGCGGACGCGGACGCGGACGCCAACAGAAACATTGACGACGGCGACGAGGCCGTCTACCAGCAGCGGCTCCGACGGTGGACGGCGGCGCGGGCGGCGCTCCGAGAGAAGCACCGGGAGGGGGCTGCCGACGGGCCCTCGGAACTGCCATCTACCCCCGGTTCTGGCACCCTTGCCGGTGCTGGCTCCACCGCTAGTTCTGGCTCCACCCCGGAATGGGCCAAGCCACATCCGACCATCCCCGACGCCGTTCTCAACGACCAGTTCCGCCTCCCCGGCGACGTGTTCCCGGCCTTGTTCGACTACCAGAAGACATGCGTGCAGTGGCTCTGGGAGCTCTACTCCCAGAAAACCGGCGGCATTGTCGGCGACGAGATGGGGTTGGGCAAAACCATCCAAATCATCGCTTTTTTGGCCGGCTTGCACTACTCGGGCCACCTCGACAAACCGGTGCTACTAGTGGTGCCGGCCACGGTGCTCAACCAGTGGGTCAACGAGTTCCACCGGTGGTGGCCGCCGCTCCGGTGCGTGATTCTCCACAGCATCGGGTCCGGAATGGGCCGCGGCGGCAGTTCCGAGGGCGTGTCCGAGGAGCAGCTCGAGGCCCAGCTCGAGGACGAGATCCCGGGCCAGAACCCCATCTCGAAGCGCGTCGCCCAGAACCAGGCCAACGCAAAGGAAATCGTCGACCGCGTCATGCAGCACGGCCACGTGCTCGTCACCACCTACGTCGGGTTGCGCGTCTACCTGAAGTACATCCTCCCCCGCAAGTGGGGCTACGCGGTGTTGGACGAGGGCCACAAGATCCGCAACCCGAACTCGGAGATCTCGCTCGCCTGCAAACGCATCAAGACCGCCCACCGCGTCATCTTGTCCGGCACGCCGATCCAGAACAACCTCGTCGAGCTCTGGTCGTTGTTCGACTTTGTGTTCCCGGGCCGCTTGGGCACCTTGCCCGTGTTTGAGCAGCAGTTTGCCGTGCCCATCAACATGGGCGGCTACGCCAACGCCTCCAACGTGCAGGTGCAGACCGGGTACCAGTGTGCGGTGATTCTCCGCAACCTCATCTCGCCGTACCTCTTGCGCAGGCTCAAGGTGGACGTGGCGCAGGACTTGCCCAAAAAGAACGAGATGGTGTTGTTTGTCAAGTTGACGCAGCCGCAGCAGGAGATGTACGAGCGCTTTTTGGGCAGCGAGGACCTCAACGCCATCATGAAGGGCAAGCGAAACGTGCTCATGGGCGTGGACACGCTCCGCAAGATCTGCAACCACCCGGACTTGGTCGACCGCGAGGTGCTTCTGCGCCGCAAGGGCTACCAGTACGGCCACCCGTCCAAATCGGGCAAGTTGCAGGTGGTGAAGAACCTCCTCCAGCTCTGGCAGGCGCACGGCCACCGCACGCTTTTGTTTTGCCAGACGAAGCAGATGTTGGACATTTTGGAGAGGTTCGTGGCCAACTTGTCCCAGGTCGACGCCAATGGCGACGAGAACAACACACACTTCGAGTACCTCCGCATGGACGGGTCCACGGCGATTGGCAAGCGGCAGCAGTTGGTGGACACGTTCAACGAAAACCTCGCCTACCACGTGTTCCTCCTCACCACCAAAGTGGGCGGCTTGGGCGTCAACCTCACCGGCGCAGACCGTGTGATCATCTTCGACCCGGACTGGAACCCTTCCACCGACATCCAGGCGCGGGAACGGGCGTGGCGCCTAGGCCAGAAAAAGGACATCACCATCTACCGGTTGATGACGGCGGGCACCATCGAGGAGAAAATCTACCACCGGCAGATCTTCAAGACGTTTCTCACCAACAAGATCTTGAAGGACCCCAAGCAGCGGCGGTTCTTCAAGCTCAACGACTTGCACGACCTCTTCACGTTGGGCGACCCGGACGAGCGGGGCACGGAGACGGGCGATCTTTTCGACGGGCACGAGCAGACGTTTGGCGGCGACAAGGTGCGCAAGCCGGTCCTGTTGCTGCGGCCGAAGCACGACAACGACGACGACCTCTACCAGGTGGCGCGCATCCAGGGCGTGTCGAAGGTCGACGACTTCATGGGCGAGGAGGCGAAAAACGACGACAAGAGCGACGAGAACCGCATCATGGAGGGCCTCTTCTCGAACGCCGGCGTCGTGCACAGCACGCTCCAGCACGACCAGGTGGTGGACGGCAGCCGGCAGGAGATGAGTCTCGTGGAGCGCGAGGCAAGCAAAATCGCCAGGGACGCCGCGGAGGCGTTGAAGAAGAGCCGGCTTATGGCGCGGAAAACCGCCATAGGCACGCCGACGTGGACGGGCCGCTTTGGCGCCGCGGGCCGCTTCGGCACCAAGTCCAAGGCGGCGGCGGGCGCGCCCAAGGACCCGAGCCCGCACGCGTTGTCGTCGTCGGCGATTCTCGGCGAGTTGCGGCAGGACCGAAGCAAAAGCAAGAGCGCGGAGCCGTTGTTTGGGCGCAAGAAGAAGGAGAAGGGCCACGACAAGGAGGCGTTGTTGCAGCACTTGGTGGACTACTTGCTAGCGCAGCCGGGCCGGTTCGGCAGCTCCGACGCCATCTTGAAGGCGCTCCCGAGCACTGTGGATGTGAACGACGAGAAGGAGGTTGTGATGGTGCGGTCGCTCCTCCGCGCGGCTGCGGAGTGGGTGCCTGCGGAGAAAGGCTGGCGGTTGAAGGCGGGGTTTGACGCCGGCGCGCCGTAATTCTAATCTAGTGCATTTACTCGACAGACGTGAGATCTGGCGCGCTGCAAGCGCATCGGGAAATAACGTCTCTGATGGTGCAGCGAGTAGGCGGCCATGCAGGAGGCCGGCCCGGCCGCTCACCTGCGCTCGGATCGAGCCTGTCAACCACCACGTCTCTTCCTCCGCAGCCGTCCGCAGGCCACCGCCACCACCGCAGTCTCGGCGCCACACTCCCCGCAGAAGCCCCGCGCGCGTGCGCATCCGCCACCCAAGTCGCATTCAAAAAACCCAGCAGATTGTCACTTCCAGCGAATCACCAAAGCGCTAGCGAAGCATCGATCACTGCTAGCGAAGCCTAGATCATTGCCAAATCACCGGTCACTGCCAATTACCGGTCACTGCCAAATCATCGATCACTTCGTCGATCACTTCGTCGATCACTTCGTCGATCACTTCGTCGATCACCGCCAAATCAGCCGCCCTCCAATGCTCAGACAGCAGCTCCGCACGCTCGCCCAGTTTGTCGAGCGGTGCCCGAAGCCGCGGTACGACACCGGGTGCACGTACTGCCAGGCGCCCGAGTTCCCGCCGGACAAGCAGATTGACTTTGAGCGCAGCCTCGCGGGCACCGCGCCGGCGCCGTGGAAGCACGTGCTCGTGATGCTGCACGGCCAGCCGGACTTTGCCCAGATGCCGTCGAAAATCAACCTCGTGCCGGGCTCGCTCGCCGCCGACTTCGAGGCCGCCAAGCGGCGCCTCACCAACCCGCGCTTCCCCGTGGCGCTCAGCAACGTGCTGGTGGCCGGCGCCGCCGTCGACGCGCCCGCAGGCCGCCACCGCGTGCGCGTGTACCCGGACAACGTGGACGTGCAGTTTGCGCCGGAGCACCTCCCGCAGTTTGTCGAGCACTTTCTCCTTCCGGCGGAGGACCGCGCCGCGCCGCACAACCCGTTTGCACGCGGCGCCGCCACCGCCACCGGCGCCCGCACGCGCCGCGACCACGGGCATCTTTTCCGCCCCACGCGCGCGACCAGGGGCTTGGTGGCCATCTGCGGCCACGCCCAGCGCGACGTGCGCTGCGGGCAGTTGGCGCCGCTCTTGCAGCGCGAGTTCCGCGCGGTGTTGCGCGCCGAGCGCTTGGCCGCAGACGTGGACGTGGCGCTCATCTCGCACATTGGCGGCCACGCGTACGCGGGCAACGTCATCTACTTCCCGGCCGCCAGCGGCGCGCCGGCGGTGTGGTATGGGCGCGTGTTTCCGGAGCACGTCCAGGGCATAGTGCAGGAAACGGTCAGGCACGGGCGCATCATCCGGGAATTGTACCGGGGCCCGCTCGAGCGCTAAAAATAGCGGCCCAGAGTGGGTGGGGCGCCGGTTGCGACTCGGGGCGGCCGCCGGGCGGTGTGCGTGGCCCACGGGTTTTTAGCTACTCACTGCATCGCGCCCGCATTAGCTCTGCGATTTCACCGCTGATGCAGATGGGCCGGGCGCGAGCGCATGTGCGGATAAGGCACTGCCGCGGCCACCCTCCCGCCGTGGGCGCTGGGCCCGTCTATTCCGGGGCCCCGGTGCGCCGCAGCGCATTGCGGGGACGTCGCTGCCGAAACCCGCCGCTGGGTTCGGGCCCAGGGCAGCCGTGGATCTTGTGCGGACCGGTTCCGCTGACCGTGTCCGGTTTTGGCTAACCGACCAGACTGTATACGGGCGCCGTTCTGATCTGCCCCTCAATCGAATAGCTTACTCGGCGCTGCTTGTGGCACTCCCTTCGGGCAAAGCGCCGCGATAAGCCGCCGCTAAATCTCCCTGTAGACCGACGCAACCCGTAAAGCATGGCGCTGTCTAAAGTTTCCACGCAACCATCATCCCGCGGCCACATGTGAGGAGCAAATGCGTCGCCGAATGTATTTCTGGTGCATTACATATCGACGCCACACTGTGCAGGCCGGGCCTCCGGCGGTGGGGGGAACTCGTGACTCGGGGGCTCTCCGCCGGGCAGCCACCGCCGCAACGCAGCGACGCCCGTGCACAGGCGCCCCGCCCGCCTGCCGCGTTGAGCCGGCTTTGCCCCCAGCGCAAGAGCGCCGGCTACTCTCGAGGACCGTCGCAGGCACCCCTATTGCATGCCAGCAGGCACTGATAGCCTCACCGGCAGCCAATGAAGGCGACGCAAATCCCTGTGCGGACGGCACACGGCCGCGAACCGGGGCCGCTGCATGCAGCACCATCATGCACGCACATCCTGTGCCGCCGCTAACCTGCGCAATAATACATGTCCGGTCTGTTGGGAGAGTAGCTGCTTTTACTACCACATCCTCTTTTTTGGCAAGTCTCTTTTGTTGTTCGCCCTTGCCTCCAGAGTTTCCGGCCCTGCAAGTCCCCCACACCAGCCGCCCCCGAGTGCCTCTTGCCCCTCCGATTAGTCCTTAGTTGTCTGCCCCCCACCCCTGCCGACCACTTTGTCTAACCGCTCCGGCCAAAACACAACCATCAACAACCTCAAAACACGAGCCGATACCCTTCGTTTTTGCCAGTAAGTACCCACTCGTCCCCGCCGTGTCTGACCCCCGTCTGTGTACCCGCAACACCCAGACTGCATTGTTGACCGCCCCGAATCAAAACAAAAACAAAAACACCGTTCCCGCCACAAGATAGCACCATTGATCTCCGTGAGAACCTGACTGTTTGAATTCGCCATGTCCACGCAGCAATACTCCCAAGTGCCAGCCACCTACTACGGCCTGGAACACTATCCGTACCACCAGTACATGAACGGGTCGCAGCCGCTGAACCTGGCCCAACAGCCAATGGCCCAGCAGCAGATCCAGGGCCAGTCGCAATACGCGTCGCAGCCTTACGGCCAGTACTACATGATGAACAACCAGCAGGTGCAGCCCGGCCAGCAGCAGCAGTTGCAGAACCAGCAGGCGCCGCAGCAGGCCCGGTACTCCCAGTACCAGCAGCCCCAGCAGTCGCAGCAGCCGCAAGTGCCACAACTGAGCCAGCCGCAGAGCGAGTACGCGGGCCACTACCTGGGCTACGGGTCTGCAGGCGCGCCGTACGGGCAGTACGCCATGTACCAGCAGAACGTGCAGGCGCCCGGATCTACCTCGGGTGTGGCCAATTCCGGGGGCTCGGTTCCCCTGGCCTCGCTCTACGGGTCCGCGCCCGCGCAGCTGGGCACGCCGCAGACGCCGGCCACAAGCGCCCTGGCCGCCACGGGCGCCCTGCAGGCGGCGGTCTCTGCGTCGTCCGCTGCCTCTTCCACGTCGTCGTCCGGCGCGGCCGCAAAGCCCGCCTCCGACGGTTTGAGCGCCGGCGCCGGATCCACCGTTGGCCAGTACCAGCCGCCCGGAATTCGCCCCCGCGTCACCACCACCATGTGGGAGGACGAAAAGACGTTGTGCTACCAAGTGGATGCCAACAACGTCAGTGTCGTGCGCCGTGCCGACAACAACATGATCAACGGCACCAAGTTGTTGAATGTCGCGCAGATGACGCGTGGCCGTCGTGACGGCATCTTGAAGCTGGAGAAGATCCGCCATGTGGTGAAGATTGGCTCCATGCACTTGAAGGGCGTGTGGATTCCCTTTGACCGCGCGCTCGCCATGGCCCAGCGCGAAGGCATTGTCGACTTGTTGTACCCCTTGTTTGTGCGGGACATCAAGCGGGTCATCCAAACGGGCGTGACCCCAATCTCTCAAAACTCCGCCGCCCCTGCCCCCGCGGCCTCCAAGACGCCCATTGCGTCCTCCAATGCCTACCCAAGCGGCTCGGCTGCAGTTGCAGCCAACAGCTCGTACTACCAGTATCCGTCCGGTTACCCACAGGGCGGCTCCAACCCGGCCGCAAGCTTAGGTGAGGCTGGCGCCGCGGCCGCCGCCCTGAACCCTGCCGCCGCCGCCGCCTCGCAACAACAGTTGGCGGCGCAGCAACAGATGTACGGCTACTCGCAACCATCGTTTTACAACCAGTACTACGCCTACAACCAGGGTGCGTCCGCCGGTAGCGGCTCCGCGGCTGCTGGCTCCAACTATTCGTCGTACGGCCAAGCGCCCGTTTACTCGTCGTACGGAGGGTACTCTGCTCCGCAAGCGGGACAGGCCCAGAAGCCTTACGAGCAGGCGCAACACCCGCTGACTGCACAGGGACAGCAACAGGGCTCCCCCGACAAGGAGAAGAAGGAAGAGAAGAAGTGATTGTATAGTATAATGCGCATAGTCTGTAACGATATGTTGGTATTTAGATGATGCGTCCCGTTATGTACATGGCGCAGACGATGTATGGCTGACATAACCTTATGCGTGGAATACACTTTGTGCTGCTCACTCGCATCGCCGAATCTGCGCGCGCTAGTGCGTACATCAAGCACCACTCAGCGCAGCGCACAAGCACCGCCCAAGCACGCACATGCGCACTCATGTCGCACTGCTTAATCGTCTTTGGACTTTACCTCACTTTCCGTCAACGAGTCGTATGCCTTCTGAACACCCTCAATTTGCTTCTTCATGGCGGCAATCTCAACATCCCGCTTCTTGATCTGCGCCTTCAACTCGCCCACATCCTCGCTGCTGTTTTGCGCTGCGCCTTCGCGGATCAACTTCTCCTTGGTCACCAACTTTGATATTATCGAGAGCACCGTCGAGATCGCCAACGACAAGTAGAGAACGGCGCCGGAAATGTACAAGTTGCGCTGCGCGTAAAACTTGGAGGCGAGGTTTTCCGACAGCTTGGAGCTGATCATGTTCTGCGCCTGGGCGTAGAATGGGTTTTCCACATTGGAGTACCGCTTCAACTTGTTCAAGCAGTCAACAAACTGGAGAATCATGAGCCCCAACATGAATATCACCGTCACCATGAAATTTGGCGTCTTGTGCAAGGCTTTCCAGCCTCTGATGACGTTGGTTCTCACAATGTGTGGCAAGGGTAAAAGGAGCAACGAAAGAATCACCATTTGGGCAACAAGGACACCGAAGATAAGAGACATTTGGATACTCATGGTGAATAATTGAGATTAATGGGGGAGAATTGAGAGCGGGTTCTAGTAATGTGGTGGAACTGGTGCTGAGATCAGGTTGAGGGCAATCGCTCTTCCGATTGTACGTGTCAGGTACGTGCGTGTGCGCACCAGAACCATAGTTGCGACCTGCGTGCGACCGTCTTCCCTGAGGCGTGCGTGCGCAGTCGCTGCTATGCAACGCGCGCCGTAAGCATGTGAGCATGGCGCATGCAACAACTCATCGGCAATCCAGTCGGTGCAGCCTCTAAAGTCCAGTGACTTTCCGTGCATACACATATGACGCGACACTGAACATCGTGATTCCGAGCAAGATGCCGTAGAACCACGTCAAGCCGTCGTGGAACTGGCCGGGCACAATGCAGTTCATACCCCACAAACCGGTCACCACATTGATTGGGAGCACAATGGTACCGAGAATAGTCACCTTGCCCAAAATGTCGTTTGTGTCGTTGTTCACGCGCGTCATGTCAATGTTGATCTGCGCCAAGTAGTTCGAGTGGCTTCGAGCCAAAAGCTTCTCGTAGTGGTTCAAGGACTGCACCATCGTGATGATGTGGTCCTGAATGTCGCCCAAGTACATCAAGATCTCTTGCCTCGAGGCCGAACGGCTGTTTTGGTGGCCCTTGGGCAACGACAAGGACTCGTTCTCGTTGAAGCGCTTACTGAACCCCTTAATCACATCGGCTTTGGAGCCCAAGAGACGCATCACCGACATGACCCGCTTTCTGCACTCGCCAATGCGACGCAACATGTCGCCCTTGCGTTTCCAGGCGACGATTCGGGACAGCGTGGATTTGGAACTCACAGAAGTCGTGGTGCGGGACCGGGCGCTTCTACCAGAGCCAATAGACACATACTCCGCGCCCAGACCGCGAGATTTGCGGTTGCGGATGAACTGCAGAAGCGGCGGGTTGGCGTCCACCACAGACTTGGATCTTTGCCGCCGGTAGAACACGTCGTTGGTGTGATGCTTCATGTGGCGCTCCTCCACCATCTCAGCGTCGGTGTCCAGGTCGTCCAGCTCCGAGTCGTAGCTGGCATCGCCCGAGTGCATCTTCATGATCTCATCTTCAATCAAGTACACTTCCTGCTCGATACTGTCGATCATGGGAGCAAACGAGTCCGTGATGTCGTCAATCAATGCGTAGCAGATCCAGTCAGTGGACATTGTGAGATGGTCCTTGAGCATGCGGGCACGCCGTCTGACGTTGATTGGATGCGGTGTGGCGCTGAAGTGGAACGTCAACACGCCATGCTCGAAAATGATCATGTACATGTTCAACGGGCACAACTCGCCGCTGCGAATCCGGCGGTTCTTGGAGATTGTCGACAGCCCCACCGAGAGCTTCGACAGCGCGTGGCCCTTGGAGCCGTCGGCGCCCAAAAGCTTGCCGAACTTTCTAAGCAAGCCGCCGTTCTTCTCCGTGTAGTGTGACTCGGAGTCGTACTCCAGCATCTTGCTCATTTTCTTCTCGTGCTCCATGGCGCGCTGCTTGCGCCGCTCGTAGACAATGTCGAACGACGTGAAGCAGATGAAGTAGTACTGGCGGAACAACTCCACCTTCTCGCGTGTTTCGCCCAAGAAGATGTCCTCGGTCGTCAAAGGGTGGATTCCAAATGTTTTGGAGAGCACCTTCATTTCCTCCTCGGTCGGGTCGAGCACGTCGAGCCAGAATGGCGCCGTTTTCTTCTCGAGAATGTCGGAGTTGGCCACGGTTGGGGGCACGGACGGAGGGTTGACGGACTCCGCGCGCAGCGGCCCGCGGCTCGCGGTGATTGCTGGGAGCGGCAAAGCGGGCACAGAGCTCAGGCCCGTGGCGGTGCTTGTGGAGGCGGCGGCGGGCGCCTCTGGCGGCGTGCTGTGCATGTGGTGCCGGTGCTGGTGCGGGAAGAACAGCTCCAACTTCGAGCGGATGTCGTCGCTCGCCGTGTCGCCGCCCGCGCCGGCGTCGTTGTCCGTGACAAGCCCCGGGAGCGTCGCGGCGTGGATGGTGTTGGCCATGTCCTCGCGGAAATACGTGAAGCGGTAGAACGTGTCGCTCTTGCGGCCCACGGGCGTGACGCGGTCCTGGCTCTTTTCCCACGGCTGGATCGCCTTCGGGCGCACGCGGAGCGACAGCTCGCCCAGGCGGATCAGCGGCAGCTCGTTGACGCGCACCAGGTTCAACAACGGCGTGTCCTCCGCGGACGCGTGGTCGTCGCCGGCGGAGTTGAAGTGCAGGCGCGTCACGGGCGGCAGCGCGAGCGGCGAGTACGGGCTGGGCGCCGGCTGCTGCGGCGTGTGCGCCGCGGAGCGCGAGTCGGACACCTTGCGCGCCACCGGCGAGTGGAAGTTGACGCCCGCGCCCGCGCCCGCGGCCACGTCCGCCGCCAAGTCGTCGCGCATGTCGTCCAACTCCTCGAGAATGAACTCGTGGAGCACCAGCGTGTCGGGCCACACCTGCGCGGCGTCGGCGGCGTCGTCGCGGCCGGCCTCGTAGTAGTCCGGGAAGCACACGTCGTCCAACGACGTCAGGTCGCTCAGGTGCTCCAGCGACGGGTTCAGCTGGCCGAACTCGAGCAGCAGCTGCTGCAGCGCGCGGCTGTACACGCTGTCCGCGTCGCCGTCGCTGGCGTACCCTGGAAACGCGCTCTCGCGCGCGTACCGCTCCATGTCGAGCGCCACCGCCGCCGTGCGGCCGGGCCCGTGCGGCCGGTTCTGCTCGAGGAGCGTCTGGAGGTTGCGGTCCGTCAACGGCGCCACCGCGGACCGCTGCCGCCGTCGCTGCGTGTCGTCCGCGTAGAGGTACAGGCGGGGGCTGTGCTGCGGGTTGCCGCCGGCGCCGGGGCTGCGGGCGGCGCTGGCGCCGGCGTAGCCGTCCGCGTATGCGTCGCTGAGGCCGCCGTGGTAGCCGCCGAGGCTGCCGTGGGCGGGGTTGCCGGCAAAAGGACCGGCGCCCTGGTCCTGGTCAGGGATGTCGAACGCGCCAGCGGGCGGGCGCAGGGCGGGGCGGGTTTTCTTGTGCGTCCGCTTTTTGTGGGCCTTTGCTTTTTTCGCCATGCTGAGCGGACTGGGGGGTTTGTGGCGGAAGAGGAGTGGTGGATCAAAAAGTGTGCAGCGGAGCGGTGTAGCAACTGTACGGGCCGCCAAAACGGCGCGCACGTGACCGGCGCCGGGCTTTGGCCGGCAAAGGCCGAAACCGCCGGTTTTTTTGGGGGGAGCGGGCGCGCCACACGGCGGCCGGTGCTGGGTGGCGGTCGCCGGGGCCGTTTTGCTGTTCGGCGGCGGCGGGGCGGCGCCGGGCGTGGTTTCGGGATTTGCGCCGAGATCCCGGCGCGGCTGCGCGTATCGCCCTGGTCCGCCTGGGTATAAGTTATGGTACGTGTTTTGCGGGCGGTTGGGCTGTGGCAACGTGAAAAAAAATGGTTTGTTGGGCTAAGTTAGAATGGCGTTTTCTCGAGAACCGGGCCGTTTGCGGCAGCCCCTGGCCGCGGCACTAGCGCGTGGCGTGCCCCTCCGTTTCCGGCTCCTTTTTGGGCTCCATCCGGGCCCGTTTTTTGTCCGGCCCGTCGGCCGCCGCCGGCGGGTTGCCGCCCAACGCGGCCAAGGCGTTGGAGATGTCGCCGCTGGCCTCCACCAACTTGCGCCACACGTCCTCCGTGAGCGAAATGCCCTTTTTCCCCGGCTTTTTCTCCTGCGTGGCGCTGTCCACGTAGAACTCGCGGATGTCCACGAGGTTGACGCCGTTGAACTGGCGCACCGTCACATGCTTCTTGCTGTCCAACTCGAGCGAGAGCTGCGTGGTGGGCTCGGGCTTTGCCGGGTTTTTTTTAAACGCCATTGGTGCTGAGGTGTGGATGTGGGGTACCTGATGTGCGACTGGGCGGTCACGTGCGCGATTACCATGTCCGGCCATCAGCAAAACCCCGGCTTTTTGGTCAATTCCTCTTGAAATGGCTCATTCTTTTCTTTGGGGTTACGCTTTTTGTCATGACGCCTTTTGGAATGGCGCTTCGAGCGGTGCTTGATGTGTCAATTCGCCTATGTAAGTCCCGGCCACGGGTGCAAATCTAGTGTTTTCCACTGGGCCACGTCTCGTTGAAGTGGTCCGGCTGCAAGGCGTCTTGCACCTTCTGCACCAACGCGTCCTCCGCCTTGTTCTTCTCCTCCTTCACGGCGACGTAGCCACGGAGGGCCGAGTTCAACTCGTCCAAGCTCTGCACGCCCAACACAACAGAGTGTTTCTTGTTCCACTGCAAGCCGTTGGTGTCCTTCTTCTCGGAAAACAACGTCTTCTTGAGCGCGTACCGCGTGGCCAAGTCTGCGAGCTCGACGCCGTCGTCGTGCAAGAGCCTCTGTGCAATTTCGTCCACGGCGTTTTTCAACTCTTGCGGTGCCGGGTGGAAGTCGTGGGTCTTGCCCGACCGGAGCAACGACATGCTCAACACCGACGCGTTCATGAGCTTCTTGACGCCGGCCTTCTCGAAAAACTCCGGTGCTAGCTCGAAGAACTGCGTGTTCTGGACACATCCGTGTGCGTACGAGCAAACGGCGTCCAACGGGCCAATCTCGCCGGCGTGGGTGGTGGCGCACTCCGTGGCGAGATGGAGCAAGTGCTTGATCGGGTAGCCCGAGATTCCGATGCTGCGCACGACGCCGTCCTTCTTCAACTGCACGAGTGTTTGCAACGCGGTGTACACGTCCTGCTCGTCGACAAACTCCACATCGTGCATGTACAACAAGTCAATGTAGGTGGTGTTGAGGCGCTGCAACGATCTGCGGACGGACTTCTCGACCCACTCCGGCGAGTAGTTGAACTCGTCGTTTCCGATCCGGCCTGCCTTGGTGCAAATGAAGTACTTCTCCCGGGGCCACTCCTCCTTGATGTTGGCCAAGGCGTTTCCCATCAATTGCTCGGACTGGCCGTAGTAGGGCGACGTGTCGAGCGCCACCACGCCCTGGGAGAAGGCTCTTTTGATGATGTCCTCAATGGGCAACAGCTCGGGGTCGTCGGCGTACTGAGTGTTGAACACAGCGCCGCCAATGATGAGCGGGGGCACATCCATCAACTCGAATGGCGGCTGCTTGGTCTGGGCAAAGTCGGGGTGGGGCATGGTGGTGGATTGTAGGGGCAATCTGCAGAGGGCACTGAGTCTACTTAAAAGTGCGTCAGTGCGGCGAGTGCGTGATATCTAATTAATTCGTGCAGCAAGCACTTACACGCGCATACAGACTAAAGCGCACTTTGCGATTGCTGATTATGGTATTGCGGGAGCCGCTACAGGAAGGACCTAGAAAAGACCCGGCTAGAACACGCGGTCGCCCTCCACCAAGTAGTTGTACGGCGCCAACCCAACCTGGCCGCGTTGGTCGCCGCAGTTCTCGCCCAACTCACACACATACCAGTTGTCTTCCTGCTTGTGGATCACAAACAAGTGCCAGCCTTTGCGGAAGGACAACTCGCCCTCCTCGCGCGCGCTGTAGGTGTATTTCGCCACCGCCTTGGTCACGTAGGCGCTCCGGGAGACCGGGGTGGTGTTGCCAACAAATGGCCGCAAATCGATGTACGACTTGGTGGGCGACTGCAGAAGGCTCCGCCGGTCGCCGGCCCGCGTCTTCTCCGGGCTGCGCACGATGGTGTTCATCAGCGCCTCGTCGGAAACCTCCAGGATACGGCCCTCGGCCACAAACGAGTTGCGCTTCTGCTTCGGGTTGTAGGAGCGGCGGTTGTCGTGCTTGGCGACGTGCTCGCGCGCGCGCTCGCTGAAGTCGAACGTCCGGCGCCGGAGCTTCTTCTCGTCGGGGCTGCGGAACGATATGGAGTCGAGCCGCGTGGCGATTTCGTGGGAGTCGTTGACCAAGTCCGACGGCGGGCGGGGGCTGTCGTCCGCGTGGGCGCTCTGGCGCACCGACCGGCGGAACTTGGTCATGTCGCCGTCGCCGCCGGCGTTGAGGTCCTCCAACGCCTTGGCGATGAAGTCGATGGAGAAGTCCTTGGCCACCGGCACGTTTTTGGCGGCGGGCCGCTCTTTGGCGGGCGACACAAACACCGACATGTCTTGCAGGCGGCGGTTGATCTCCTTCTGCACCTCGTGCACCAGCCTGCGTTTGGGCGAAGCCCAGCTCCGGCCCGTGTTGGCTGAGTAGTTGGTGGGGTTGGAGTAGTCCGACAGCGTGTTGGAGCTGCGCAACGCGGAGTTCTTGTCGAACACGTCGTGCCGGTCGTCCGCCTCCGACGTGTACGTGCTGCGCGACGGCTGCTTGCGGAGCGGCTGTGTGGGGTCCAACGACCCGGTGGTGTCCTGGCTCGTTTTGGGCGTGTGCGAAATGTGCTTGACGGCGAGGTGGTTGGTGGGCTGGATCGGCGGGAGCGATTTCTCGGGGCTCGCCGACGCCCGGCGCTGCTCGTGGGCCGGCGAGCCGCCGGCCTTGGCCGGGCTCACGGGCTCCCGGCGAATGCCCGACATGGTGGAGAAGGTGCGGTTTAGGATCTGGGAGAAGTCCGGGTCCTTGAAGTCGGCGGTGCTGAACTCCGGCGGGGCGTCGTCGTCCATGCCGGCCATGAAGTCGACGAACTTGGGCGGCATGGGGATCTCGTTGCCCGTGCCGTACACCTCGACAAAGTCGTATGCATCTTTCGGCGCACCCACTTTCGCGAACGTCGACCGAGAGACGTCCACCGCCAGGTCCCAGTCCACGCACAACGACGCCACGTGGTTGCAAAACGAAAACCCGTTCAATTTGCAAATCTGGATGCGCTCAATCTCCAACTGGTAGTAGCTCAGAAGCGCAATGGTCCACTCCGACACCCAGTGGTGGTGCATCTCGTTGTACTTGACGATGCACTGCTGGTAGCTGTCCCGGAGGCTGTCCACGCTGCTCTGCACCTTGCTGAGTTTGGCCTGGTGCTTCTCGTTCTCCTTGCCCCACGTCGTTTGGCAGAGTAGGTTCAACGTCTTGATCTGGCTGCACGCCGTCTTGTACTTCTCCTTGGCGTTCTCCAAGTACTGGAGGTAGTCTGTTTTCTTGGCCAAGATTTTCAGCATGTGGGACTCCATGCGGCTGACGTTGCGCAGGTAGACTTGCTGGAATCGCTGGAGCGTGTCGTAGTTCTGCTCCGTGACGCTTTTGATGAACTTCTCGTTTTGCGCCGCCATGTTGGACGACTCGGCCTGGAACTTGTCCAACGCCACTTTCAAGCTGCCGGTTTCGTTGCTGCCGAGGATGACATGCGTGGCCAAGCGGTTCAACTTCTTGTTGTACTCCTTCTCTATGGCGATTCTTTCTTTGTAGAAGTAGAGGATTTCCTGGAGGGTGTTGAGCGAGTGTTTGATTCTGGTTTGGATGACGGAAAAGCCGGCGTCTTTCTGACCCCAGAACAGGTTTACAAAGGCTTTCTCTGGGGCGAACATGGGTGGCGGAATGTGGGGTGGAGACGGAGACAAGCCTTGGGTTCGGCCGCTGGGGAAAGTCGATGCTCAATGGTGCAGGGTGTGCAGTGGCGGTCGTCAAGAAAACAAAGGTTGGAAGGCCGCTCGTGATGTTTCCATCAGACAGGCCGTTACTATTTTCCCTTGTTTACGTGTTGCCTGTTTGGGAAAAGTGAATGCAGGTGGGCCTTAGTTGCGAAGATGGCGCCGTGCGCAGGTAAAGTGCACGCAGCTAGACGCAGAAGCGGCCCGCGCTGCAGCGACTTGGCAACTTGCGCCGGTGACAGTTGCACGCTGCTGCAACAGGAATGGTCGCCGAGGCCGCTCCGCACGACAGCCGGGTCGCCGGCCGGGGTCCGCATCCAGGGCCCGAGTTTACATTCGGGGCCCGAGCCCGCATTCGGGTCCCGAGCCCCACATCCGGGGCCCGCGTCGCAACCGGCCGCATCCGGCACCACGGGCTCTGCTCTCTTCGAGTTCCGGCCCCACCAACTTGCCTGTGTTCCGGCCGCATTCAGCCCGGAGACCCGGCGCCGACCCAGGCCGCCCCCGCCAGCCCAGCCCCCCGCCGCACACCCACCGCCACCTCGCGCCGGCGCACGGCCGTTTTCAGCATTCCGCTCCGGTGACGTGCCGGACTTTCATCCCCACGTCCGACGCGCACGTGACCCGTCGCCATGTATTAGTCGCTCAGCTACATCCAAACTCCTACACCCACCACCAGTCTTTCCCGCCACCCCTCCCACCGCGAAAATGGCCGTCGCCGAAAGCAAGCCGTACCGCGCGCTCAAGTGGGTGCTCGCGTTTCTTCTCGAGCAGTGGTTCTTCGTCGTCTTGGCGGTGTTTATTGCCCTAGCGCACCTGTATCCCGAGTTCGCCAAGCAGGGCGGCACGGTCCGCGCCGAGTACTCCATCGGGTACGGCGCCGTGGCCGTGATCTTCCTCGTCTCCGGGCTCTCCATCCCCACCAAGAGCCTCGCCGCCAACATCACGCACTGGCGAGCGCACTTCACGGTGTTGACGTCGTCGTTCTTGATCACGTCGGCCATCATCTACGGCATCGCGTCGGGCATCCGCGCGTCGCACGACGGGCAGATAGACGAGTGGCTCTTGGTCGGGCTCATTGTCACGCACTCGTGCCCGACCACCGTGTCCTCCAACGTGGTGATGACCAAGGCCGCCGACGGCAACGACGTGTTGACCGTGTGCGAGGTGGTGGTTGGCAACATGCTCGGCGCCTTCATCACGCCCGCGTTGGTGCAGATGTACATGACGGGCGCGTGGGACTTTGGCAACCCCGTGCACCAGGCGACGTCCACCACGGTGCTGGACCTCTACCGCGACGTGATGAAGCAGGTGGGGCTCTCTGTGTTTGTGCCGATTTTCGTCGGGCAGGTGGTGCAGAACGTGTTCCCGGCGCAGACCAAGTGGTGCTTGGCCACGTTCTACTTGAACAAGGTGGGCTCGTTCATGTTGCTCTTGATCATGTTCCAGTCCTTCTCCACGGCGTTTGCGCAGAACGCCTTCACGTCCGTGAGCCACGTGTCCATCATCTTCTTGGTGTTCTTCAACATTGGCGTGTACCTCTTCTTCACCGTGCTCGTGTACTTGTACCTGCGCCCGCGCTTTTTGTTGGCGTGGTTCCCGACCGAGCCCACGCCGGCGGACACGCGCGCCTACCGCTGGGGGTACCACGTTTTGCGGCCCTTTTACTACGACCGCCGCGACACCGTGTCGATGATGCTCTGCGGCCCGGCGAAAACCGCCGCGTTGGGCGTGTCGCTCGTGTCGTCGCAGTACGGCCCGCACAACCCGAAGTTGGGCATTCTCCTCGTGCCGTTGGTGTTGTACCAGGCGGAGCAGGTGTTCACGGCGCAGATTTTGGTGCGCTTCATGAAGAAGTGGATCCACGCGGAGGACGCGCGGGTGGATGTGGAGGCGCCCGCGGCGCCCGCGGCTGACGCGCCCTCGAAAAGCATGCCCTCGGCTGGCGCGCCCTCGAAAAGCATGCCCTCGGGCAGCGACTCGCGAGACGACGTGCCTTCGGGAGACGACGTGCCCTCGCGGGACGATGTGCCCTCGGCCACCTACTCCTCGGCCGCAGGCGACTCCGCCGCAGACACCTCCGCGGCCGACTCCTCGGAAGTGGAGCCCTCGGAGGCCGACCCGTTGACCAGGCGCGGCAAGCGCCCGGCCTACGGCGAGCGAAGCTTGAAGTGAGCGTCAAACGCCGGCCCGGCAATTGAGGTGGCACATTGTTCTTTTGCAACCACGGCCCCGCCACATTCCGGCGTCACCCCCATGCTGTGTGCAGGACGAAACCTTGCCAAGCACACCGAGAAGACGAGTAGACGACACGACAGCGCACCTAATGACCCACACTCCCACGCCCGCCACGCCCCGTAGCCCGCCGCCCGCCGCCCGCGGCCCGCCCGCGGCCCTGTAGCAAAACCGTGCCCTCGGAACTCGCCCGCCGGAGGTGCGTTTCCCCACGTCCGCCCTGTGCACGCCACACCCTGCCGGTTCGGTCGTTATCGTGCTAGGTGATCGCCTGCACCTACCGCCTGTTGTGAGCATTACCAATCTATATTTGCCCATTTCGAACAACCACACCCGCCAGAGCACCTCCCGCCCCTCCGGTCCTCCAACGCCCGCCCCCGCAACCCCCGTCCCTGCCCACCCCCGGGTCCCTCTGCGCCTCCCGCCAAACCCCGTGCCTCCGGCCCTCCCGTGCCCGCCACACCACTTGCTTTTTCCCGCCGCTGCACCCACCGTCTGTGGCGACCCCACCCGCTGAACCCCGGCCCTTTTTCCCGCCCACGTCCCCGGCATCCGCTTTTTCCTGGTGGCGGCTAAACTTTTGTCTTGCTCCGAGTCCCCGCAAGCGCCACATCGCCTTATCTCCCCACCGCACCCGCCCGAGCAACAGCCACGGGCCCGCCTCTCTGAAACCGTTTCAGCCCGTTTCACCGCCTACCGCCGCCGCGCCCGTGCCACGCCCCCGGCCGCCGCCGCGTCTCAACCCCGTCTCGTCGCGGTTTCGTCTCGTTTCACCTTCTCCCCCATCCGTGCTGGCCACAATGTCCCACCAATCCCTCGGCTTCGAGCCCTCCGACCCACACGTGTTGCCCTCGCAGCGCACGCTAGCCGCGGGGCTCCCCAACCCGGACTGGATCCCGCCCCCGGCGCTCCTCGGCGCCATCAACGCCGACGCCATCGACTTCAACGACGAGGTGTTTTTCCCCCACAACAGCGTCTCCGCGTACACCGCAGACCCGTACTCGCCCACCGAGGCACACCCCGCGGCGCTGCTGCCGCTGCTGCTCTCCAACGCCAACTACAACTCCATGAACCCGGCGCTTCCGACGGCCGAGGGCCCGTTGGTGTCCCGCTTGAAGCTCGACCGCAACACGCACTACTCGCACCACCGCCGCTTCTCGTCGGCCGCCGAGCAGCTCGACCGCATGACGCTCCGCGCCTCGAAGCTGCCCTCGCCCGTGCTCAAGCGCACGGCCGCATACCCGCCCGAGAAACCCGAGCGCACCATCAACCCGCGGCAGCTCTTTGGCAACGGCCTGGGCGACTCGCTCGCCATGGGCGGCAAGCCGCCGCCCACCGTCAACTCCGCGCCCGCGCGCTACATCCTCCCCTCGCTGGTGCTGTCGCCGTCGCTCTCCACTGCATTCTTCAAGGTCAGCCCGCTTCTGGAATACGGGCCCGTGGGCGACTTGGCGTCGCCGCAGCTCGCCTCCCTGGTGGACGTGACGCTCGGCCTGCAGCGCGTGGAAAACAGCCCCGGCCTCGCCAACTCGGTGAACCAGTACGTGATGAACGACGAGTGCTTGAGCGCCATCACGTACTGGTTGAACAACACCGCGGACGTGATCCTGGAGAAGCCCGACCGCAGCGCGATCCAGAACCCGACGGGGATCATGAAGCCCGCGTGGAGCCGCCGCAACCTGATCCAGGTGGTGCCGCAGCGAAGCGACGAGGCGCCGCGCTTCTCGGCGTTCCAGCAGAAGCGCAAGCGCAGAAAGTCCGACAACGTCGCGGGCGTGGACCTTGCGTTGTCGCTCCAGGGAACACAGGCCCCGGAGGCCGCCTTGGAGAGCCCCGTGCTAGAACACATTGAGCCGGCCCACGTGCAGCGCGAGCTACACCAGGAGCCGCCCGAAGCCGAGCCGGAGCTAGCGTACCCCGGCGACAGCCGGCACGAGCACGACGCCTACGGGCGGCTCGGCGCGGAGCACGACGAGCGCGAGCTCGCCCTGGAGCGGGACCTCGCGTTTGACCGCGGCGACGACGAGCCCAAGCCGTTCCCGTGCCCGGAGTGCGACAAGCAGTTCAAGCGGCTGGAGCACCTCAAGCGGCACATCCGGTCGGTGCACTCCAACATCCGGCCGTTCCACTGCAAGTACTGCGACAAGAAGTTTTCGCGGTCGGACAACTTGGCCCAGCACCTGAAGACGCACTTCAAGGTGAATGCCAACGGCACCACCACCATCATCTACGGCAACCCGAACCCGCACAACCGCGGCGGGCGCAAGCGCAGCGCGTGACTGAATGATAATATACATTAACTGGTTAACGGACGCCGTCCCTGCGCGTCTCTTCACAGTGCCTCTTCTCTTCTCCTCTTCTCTTCTTCTCTTCTCGTCTTCTCTTCTCTTCTTCTCTTCTCTTCTTCTCTTCTCTTCTTCTCTTCTCTTCTTCTCACCTTCTCTTCTCTAGAGCTGGCCCCGGATTCGGCGCGCCAACTGGATGTCCTTCTGCATGATGGTGACCCGCTTGGCGTGGATGGCACACAAGTTCGTGTCCTCCAACAAGTGGATGAGGAAGGCCTCGCACGCCTCCTGGAGCGCCAACACCGCGTTGGACTGCCACCGGATGCCGTACTCCACACCAATGTAGTTTTCGGCGATTTCCTTGACCAAGCGGGCGAACGGGAGCTTGCGGAGCAAAAGATCGGTGCTGCGCTGGAACTGGCGGATCTCGCGGAGCGCGTTGGTGCCGGGCCGGTACCGTCTCTTGCGGGCCGTGGGCGGATCGCCGGGGAGGTTTCTGTACACGCCAATGTCCTGCCTCCGGCTTTCTCTGGAGACCGGGTGCGTGGAGATGCGGGCCATGGGGTGCGGGTGCTGCTGCTGGCGGGACGGGGGAGGGGCTGGCCGTTTTTTTCGGCGGGAGGGGACGTGGTGCCGAGACGGGTGATGGGGAGTAGGTGTTGACATTTTCCCAATGCGGCTAATTACGTGCGCCTGGGTGCGCCTGGGTGCACCAGCACACTGTTGACGTTGAGTGTTTTTTTCCGTGTTGGTGTGGGTCTAAGGTGGGTTTTGTTTTGGCCTTGGCTTTGCTTTTATTTGCGTGTGATCGGCATTTGCGTCGCTGGCGTTTGCTTGGTCGGGGCCCGGTTTCTGTCTGGTCAGGTGCACTGGCGCTCGGTGGGCGGAGTGTGGTTATTGGTGAGTGCCAATTGAACCCGGCGCATTCAGAGATGTGACAAACGTTCGGCCAGACGAGCCGGCAGAGTCCTGTTTACAGAAGAACCGTTTTTTACAACAGAACCACTGTTTGAAGAATCGCTGGTTGCGGAATTCGCCGTCTACAGTGGTTCTCGATTGTGCGGTCTGTTTTAGGTGGGGACGCTGAGTCTGTGGCGCCGTCGCTGGAGGCAGTCGTCACGGCAAGGCTCCTTTTGCTGGCTACGTACTGGAAGACAATGCTTTTTTGTTTATACACTCGAGAAAGCTCCTGGTGTATTTTCACTTCGGACTGGTTTGCAGTATTCTCAGTGCATGGCACAACTGGGGGTAACTCCAGAGACTAAACGTAAAAGCAATTGCTCTCCATGAATATTAAAAACTTTAGCTAGAGACACTCGCCCGAATGACGTCTGCGGTGCCTTGTACCCGATAGACCGAAGTGCAGACCTTCAATTCAACCACCAGTACATGGGCCCTCACCATAAACCCACAAGACTCCCAGAATCCACCCAGGCCATCAGGTCCGCCAGCCTCGCTTCGACGGAAAATACACCTGGCAAACACTTCACCTCGTCCACCCCGCCGCAGCACTCTACACCAGCGATCCGCCTCGCCTTCACCAACTTTCCACGCTATATCACATTGGCCTATACCACCAGTCAACTTCCCACCACCACCACCACCCCTCCCAAGTCAACGTCCCACGGCAAAACACCCGCCGCCTGCCCGCCGCCACCGCGGCCCGGCGCCAGCCTTCGCTGGCTGCCACCACCCCTCATTCCAGCCTTGAGTCCGGCGTCCGCCGGCGCTACTCGTCGAAATCCAACTCGATGGAGCCGTCCAAAAGCCCCGTCAAGCCGTCCTGGATGGCCATGGCCTCGTCGTCCATGGCCATGTCCGCCAACGCCTGCTGCCGCCGGTCGCCGCCCATGGCCGCCTTCATGCGCCAGCCAAACTCGCGGAAGCTCAGCACGTCCATGATCCAGCACGTGCCAAACACCACCATCGACAGCACGGACCCGCAGAGCATGGTGCCCGTGCCCACGGCCACGGCCGCGTCCGTGGTGAAGTTGTAGCTCAACGGCGGGAGGTGGTTGCCCTGGAAAAGCGTCGGCACGTACTGCCGGGTCACGGTGGACTTGTACGCGAAGCGGGACGTGAAGATGGTGGCCGCGGCCGCGGTCAAGAACAACACCATCTGCTGCTTGCGGCGCAGCACGTACTCGGGCGACGCGTCGCCGAGCTTGAAGTTGAGTTTGCGGAGCGCTGGGGCCAAGCCACTTTCGCTCATGGTGTTCGATGCGGATTGCGACCATTGCCCGCCGCGCATTCTGCAGCCGATGGCGCCAACGGCTCCAATGTCTCCCTCCGGGCTCAACGAGTCAGCCACCACCTGAAATTTGAAAAGCTTCAAGGTGAAACTCTGAAAGTCAAAGCCTGAAATTCAAGGCCTCTAAATCTCAAAGTCAAAGTCTCACCAGACTTCACCAATTTGACCAGTCTCAAAGTATCGCAAAGCCGCACAAGTCACCAGTCTCACCAGCAGGCAAGTCTCAGTCCACCAAAAGCCCCGAATTGGCTTCCACCAAATCTGCCCCAACCTAAATTTGCCCAAATCTTTACCAAATCTGCCCAACCTCAACCAAATCTAGCCCTAAACTACCCGGCCTCCACCGTTCTACGACATTGCCAGGGCTCCAGCCAAGCCCACAGCTGCTCAGGATCAGTATATCATAGTTTTATTTAACAATGCGGCTAGATCTCCTCCTTGAAGAGTCCGCCCTGGTTTTTGTTCTCGCGGATCGAGAGGTCCTCCTCAAAATTACTGGAAGCGGCCTCGGCCTTGGGCTTCACAACAGTCTTGGTCTCCTTGGCGGCAGGCTGCACCGTCTTGGTGGGCGCCTCCGCCTTGGGGCTCTTGAGCGATTGTCTGAAGATACTCAACCGCGAACGAAGGCCCTTCTTGGGCGACTTCTTGTCCTCGGCAGTGGGCTTGGGGTCAAGGCTCTTCTTGACTCCGCTCGCAGTGTGCTTGGCGTCGTCAACAAAAGTCTCCTTCTTGACCTCCTTCTCCTCCTTCTTGGCCTCCTTCTCCACCTTCTTCACCTCCTTCTCGTCAACACTGAAAAGCGAGCCCGTGTCGCGGATCTTGTCCTCGTCCACGTCCGTTCTCATGTGCTCTGGCAACTCCTTCTGCACAGCGTGCTCGTTCTTGACCTCCTCGTCGAGCAACGTGTGGATCTCCTTCTTGTTGTTGGCCTTGGTCTGGATGTGCTCCTCCTTCTCTCCCTTCAACTTCTCGACCTCACCATCCAACTCCTTGTGTTGCTTCTCAACATTGTCGAGTGCCTGCGCGGAGGAAGTGTGCAACTCGCTCACCTCCTTGTCGGTGGTCTCGCGCTTCGTCTTGTAGCTCTCGTGCTCCTCGGTGGTGGTGGTGATCTTGGACTTGGTCAGCTCCAACTTCTGCTTCAACTCGGCAATCTTGTCCTCGTACTCCTTCTTGAGCTTCTCGCCGCTGTCGACCTCGCTCTGCAACTGGTCCTTCGAGTCGGTCAACTCCTTCAACTTGTCAGTCTCAACCTTCAACTCGTCAAGAGTTGGCTTCAAGATCTCGTCCTTCTCCTTTTGCATCTGCTCCAACTCTTCCTTGCGCTCGTTGATAAAGCCGGTCTCCTCCTCGGAAATCTCCTCCTCCTTGTCCTTCTTCTCCTTCAACAAGGCTTCCTTCTCGGAGGCGTACTTCGTTTGCAACTCCTTCAACTCGGTCTGCTTGCCCTCCACCTCGGTGTTTCTCTCGGTTTGGTGTTGGGCAAGTTTCTCCTCCTCTCCCTTTTTCTTCTCCTCGTTGGCAGCAATTCTTTGCTCCTTCTCCTTCAATCTTTGCACCTTGTCGGCACGCTTCTGGTTTTCATCGTCCTTCTTGAACTTCTGGTGCAACTTCTTCAACTCAGACTGCTTGGCCTGCTGCTTTTGGTCCAACTCTCTCTGGGCCAGAGCCTTGGAGTTAAGGTCGGTCAAAACAGGTTGCACAATCAAGCTGGCCAACTTGTCAATCTCGCTGGCAGGCAAGGTCAAGCCGCCACCCAAGTCGATCATGCCACTCTTGTGCGACTTCAATCTCTCCTCGGAGTTCTTGTGCGCAGCGGCCAAAGCCTTGCTGTACAATTGAGCCTGTTGCTTCAAGTCCGCGGGGCTGTTCAGCGAGAGCGATCCCAATCTCTCCTTGGCCTTGGCGCTAGCGGCAGCCAACAAAGTGGCGTCAACCACATCGGCGGCGCTGAAAGTGTTGGATCTCTTTTGAGCAGACACGGAGTCGGAGTAGCCGGCGCCGTGGGTCATGGTCAAGGAGCGGCCGGCACCCTGTGCAGCCATGTTTTCCTCCTCTTGGGTCAAGAAGGCAGTGGGCTTGGTTTGCACGCCGTGGCGGTAGTCCTGGTCGGGGTTGAATCTCTTGTTGATCAAATTAGATGAGTTCTTGTCGGCAAGGGCAGAGATCTTGCCAATGTCGAGCGCGGCGGCGGCGGCAGGCTTGGAGGACAAGCCGTGCTTGGCGGTAGACTTCTCCGGGGTGGTTCTGGAGGTCATGGTGGTCGAGGAGTTGGCGGTGGCCTGCTTGTAGATCGAGCCCTTGTCGTAGGACAGCGGGAGGCCCAATTCGGACTTGGAGTTGAACGTTTTGGTGTGCGAGCCGGCAACCTGGGCGGCCGCGTCGGAAGCGGGGTCGGTCCCGTCCCTGGTCCAAGCGGTGGGCGCGTCTCTCTTGGCGGCCAACGCCGCGGTGTGGGCGTCCGGCGCAGCGTTCAAGCGCTCGTACGAGGGCTTGACGGTCAAGTCCGACGAGGCAGCCAACAAGGCGGCGGCGTCGGAAGCACTGGATGCAACGCCCACGGAGGGTTTGCTGGGGCTATGGTAGACACCCTGCTTCAACTTTTGCTGGTACAAAGCCTGTTGAGACAAAGGCTTTCCGGTGGCTTGGTAGACAGACATTGTTAAACGATTGGCAGACGAAAGAGCGGCAAATGTGTTGGGGACGGATTAAGTAAACACTGGGGTCAGGTCGGGTGGGCGACACGGGGCCAATTGGCAGGGTGGCGGGTGCTAAAGGTTCACAAGCGTGTTTCTGTGGACTTCGGGGAATGCGGAGCCAAAGAAAGTGAAGGTTTAGAGGGAAAGCCGCCTGGCAAAGTGTAGTAATAAGAAAACAAGATTGCTATCGCACCGTGGACAAGGCAAGGAGGGAGGTACTGCAGGAAGTGCGGGCATGACAAGACAACGGGAGAGAGAAAGAGCAACGAGCGGCCGCGGCGGGATACAACTGGGGCGCTGGCGGGGCGCGGCGGGGCGGTGTTATATAGGCCCCGGCGGTGTTTCACGGCGGTTTCAGCTCGCCCCGTGTTTCGGCCTTCTGTGGGCGGCTGCGAGCACCTGCGAGGAAGCTTGTGCTTGTGTCGGTCCAAGTCTCGTGACGTCACGAGCGCTTGCGGCTGAAACGGAAACGGAAAACAAAGTGCAGACGTCAAAAACATAGCCTTTGGGGCGGGAGCGTTGGCTTGGCGAGAAGGCAAAGGCTAAACCGGCCCCCGCCGTTTGCTACAGAAGCGCCGGCGGGTTTCTCGCGGTTGGCGATTTTGTGGCTGAGGCCACGCCGGAAGCGCAATATGTAGCTGGGGATTGCGAAAAACTGTGGCCAGTGAAGCGGATCCCACCGGCTCCGGTGGAATGCACGATTTCGGTGCAAACGCGGGCGTAAACGAGTGCGCTGTACTGCGCTGCTCCGAGACGCCGGGGAAAACGTGCCAGACCGGGCCAAAAGCGGGAAATGGGCGCCTTCCGCAGGCCACCGGCGCCCCGGTCTTGCCGCCCCTGCCGTGCCGATTTACTCATGGCAAGATGTGGCCACGGGGAAGACTGAGCTGAAGAATTTGTCTGGTTCACGTCCTCGTTGCAGATTTTCTCTCGTGCCCGGCCTCGCTGCAGACTTTCCCTCGTTGCATTTCTCTCGTTCTCGTCCTGTCTCGTTGCGCTACCACGCGATTACCCTATACAGAAGGACATCAACAAACCAGCGCGATCGCATTGGGACTGATTGTGATTAGCCCGAGTGCAAGCGCCAACACTCAGCAGTTCACGCCCGTGCACACCCGCCGGCGAAAACACAAATTCCAACCCCATGGCCGAACCAGAACGAGAAGAGCGGCTGGAAGCCACGGCAGAACAATACCTCCGAAGCCTCCTGGCGTTGGAGTACCTCCCGCCGTTTGCCGCCGGCATGGCCACCATGTGGCTCATCCAGACAAACCTCCCCTCCATTGCATACTACACGTCGGCGGCGGCGCAGTTCGTCAAATGGACTGTGCTCGGCCTGGCGCTTTCTCTCGGAGTCTGCTACTGGGCCGGGATTCTCCAGCTTCCGTCTGCCGCCGAGCTCCGCCACATGTCCTCGCGATTCTTGCGGGGCGAGGCCGGCACCCACGCTCTGAAACACCACCTGAAACCCGCGCAGGCTGTAGGCCAGCAGCTGAAACACCCGGCGGGCCCCAAGCAAACGCATCTGAGGGACTCGCTGGCGCTTCTGTCCGGCTACAGCGGCCACAGCCCCAGCCGGCCCGGCAGCCCCGTCAGAGCCGGCAGCCCCGCCCGGTCCGGCAGCCCGGCCAGGCCCCGGATGCAAAGTCACGAGACGCTGACCAATGTGCGGCCGTTTGTGGCGCCCGCGCGGGACATGGCACGGGCCCCGGCCCGCAGACCCGACCCGGAGCCCCGCGGCTCCCACAAGGCTGCGCCGGGCCGCGCCCGCGCGCCGGGCACCACCACCACGCTGGCGTGTCTCACCCTGGTTTCAGGCCTGTCGCATCTCCCGCCGTTGAAACTCGGCCCCGACCGGTCCCCGGAACGCTCGGGCTACGACAGCCCGAGCCCCAGGTCGGCCTCGCCCCGCCGCAAACAGCCATCTGCGAGCACCTCCCGGCGCCACTCTGCAACGTCAGTCGAGAAACCGCTCCCCCCTATCGACGATCTTCCGTGGGCGCACGAAGTGCAGCTCGGCGAAATGGCCCGTGCCGACTCGGTGATGAGCAAAAAATCCGTCTTGGGGACCACCGCCAACTACACCACCTTCTTGGCCAACGTGCACGACTAATACGACTCTACCATCACATCTAAACTCTGTCTCTGTAATTCTCAACTTTTCAACGTCCTAAAGGCACATGTCCCAAATGGCCAGCGGGCCGCGCTCCTCGTAGATGTCCGTGTCGACGAAGGAGTCGCCGCCGTGGTTGGAGTTGGCGCCGTACACCTGCTTGGCGTAGATCTGCCCGCCCAAAAAGTACACGTCCGCCCAAGCGCCGCCCTTGTCCTTGGGCACCTTCCACTCGGGGAAGTAGTCGGGGATCTTGGCCAACTTGATCGAGAACGGCACCGGCTGCGCGCCCGCGTGGGGGGTCACCTCGCCCGAGTCGTCCGTCTGTTGGTACGCGGTGATGGCCGGGTTCACGCCGTCCGCCTTGCCCTTTTTCGTGTTGGGCGGCGTCACCAAGTGCTCCAGCGCCAACTTGTAGATCACCGCCTGCTTGAACCCCTGGATGCTGCTGGTGCCGCCGGTGAAGACGATGTTGTCGTAGCATTCCTGTCTCTTGTCCAAGTCGGGAATGTGCTCCAAGGAGCCGGCAATCGCCTCTGCAATGGCGGCCACGAGCCGGCTGGTGCCCTGGAACCGCTCCTTGCCCACCGAGATGGTGCCCGCCTCGTACTCGAACGTGTTGGACTGCAACTCGCTGTTGGGGCGCGACTCCTCGCCCTCCGGTTTCTCGAGCGCCACGGCGCCGTCGTTCTCGGTGACGATCTTGGCGATGTCGATGTCGCCGTCCTTCTCCTCGCTCAAGTCGGCCATCGAGTAGAAGTTGTCCTCGTGGTCGTTCAACACCTCGTAGATGCTGGAGTGCTTCAACGCCTGGATCTGCGGCGGCGTCAAGTCGGGCAACAACTTCAGCAACTCGGCGTCGATGGTGTGGCCGCCGACGGGCAAGCGCTTGCCGCCGGCCTTGATCGCGGTTCCGCCAATCACAGGCATGATCTGCGTCGACTCGTGGCCGATGTTGACCACGACCGACGACGACGTGAGGCCCAACCCGTAAGCCGCAGCCACGGACAAGTCCAAGACGTTGAAGGCGGTGAACTCCAACGTCTCAAACACAAACTTGGTGATTTCCTCCATGGCCGTGCGCGAGTACAGCGCCAGCGGGGCCACCAACAACAACGGGATCTGGCTGATGGTTAGGATCGGGTGGTTCAGAATCACCGTCTGCAAAACAAACTTGAGGAGCGCCTGGAACGCGGCCACGTGCACGATGCGGCCGCCGACGACGGGGCGCACCGGTTTCAAGTCGCCGGTGTTGGCGGTGCGAAACTCGTTGGCGGTTTCATCGTGAAACACCACCGACGGCACCTTGTACTGCGGCGGGGTGAGGGAGTCCAGCAACCCGAACGAAAAGAGCGTGTGCTCGGATCCGGCATGGACCACGAGAAAGTATTCCTCGCGAAAGAGAGGCATGGTGGTGGGTGGTGAGACTGTGCGCCCTGATGTTGTGAGTGTTGATGTTGTGCGGGGCACGACGATTGTGGGCAACGGAAAAAGATGGGCAAGGAAACGGGGGTTTGCTGGCCGAGGCGAGACGGAATTGTGCGAGGTCCGCCGTCAGGCCCTTGCGGCTTGGACTTTGGCGTGGTTTGGGCTTGAGCGACGGGCGGGTGTGTTGCGGCTGCAACAAGTGGCACGTTTCAGGAGCACAAGCGGGCAGCGGCGGCTGAAACCGCTGGCCGTGAATCATGTCCGTTTCAGCCATCTAAAATTCCCGAGAGGAAACAATTGCGCTTGTTTCACCTGGCCGGCTCCACCCCCTGGCTGCTCAAGACAAGTGGCTGCGGTGCATTTGTTGCAACCATCGCGCGACGCGCCTCGCCTTCACGCCCGCGCATCAGCAGATTCCCACCACACGTCTCACCCGCCGCTGCGTCACACCGCCGTTTCACACCCGCACCCACGCCAGTCGCACTGCTGTTTCACCCCTGCTCCGACTTCCCTGAAACACGCCCCGCCGCGTTTCACCGTTCCCGCGCCGCGCAACCACCAGCAGAAACCGCTGTTTCTGCATGACCTGGAGACTTGTCACAAGAGCCCGCCTTTTCCGCCCCACGTACCCGATGGCCCAGCAGTCCATCCTCAAGTTCTTCGGCGGCCCGCCGAAAAGAGCCGCCAGCCCAGACGCCCGCCCCCCAAAGTTGCACAAACCGGACCTGGGCGCCAAAGATGCGCCACAGCCCAAACCGGCGGCCCACACAGCCTCGGGGGCCACGCCGGGCTCACAGGCCGCCGACGTCCTCCCCAGCTCAGGCGCCAAGAGCGCCGGCGACAACGGCGATGAAACTGCCTCGCGGCCCTCGGGCGCCAACCCTGAAACCGCCAGTGAGACTGAAACGGACCTGAAACCTGCCTCCCAGGCCGCCGACCTCATCTCTCTCGCAGAGAAGCAGAAACCGGTGCTCAAAGACGTCGGCACGAAAATCCCCTACGCAAAACTCACCGAGGTTCTAGACCGCGTCGAGAAAGAACCCGGCCGCTTGAAGATGACCGCCATCATTTCCGAGTTTTTCTTGGAAACCTTGCAGTCGTTCGAGTCCCCGGACAAGCTCGTGTCTGTCGTGTACCTTTGCATCAACCGCTTGGGCCCCGACTACGAGCCGGATCTCGAGCTAGGTCTCGGCGAGACGTTGCTCATCAAGGCCATTTCCGAGTGCTACGGCCGTCCCGTGGCCACAATCAGAAAGGACTACCACGAAACGGGCGACTTGGGCCTCGTGGCGCAAAAGTCCCGGAGCGGCCAGCCGACAATGTTCAAGCCAGCGCCGTTGGACGTCGACGCCGTGTTCAAGAACTTGACCGGAATTGCCCGTGCGTCCGGCAAGGACTCGCAGGCCAAGAAAATCTCCATCATCAACAAGATGTTGACGTCGTGCGACATGAAAAGCAGCGAGGCCAAGTTCTTGATCCGGTCGTTGGAGGGCAAGTTGCGGATCGGCTTGGCGGAGAAGACGGTGTTAATTGGCTTGGCGCAGGCGTTCTTGAACTACGAGACGCCCGGGAAGCGCACTCTGCCGGAAACGTTGGCCCGTGCCGAGGACATCATGCGCGAGGCCTTCTCCTTGATCCCCAACTACGAGGTCATTGTGCGGCAGGCGTTTACACACGGCGTGCTCAACTTGTTGGACCACTGCCACTTGACCCCCGGGATCCCGTTGAAGCCCATGTTGGCCAAGCCAACCAAGTCCATCGGCGAGGTTCTCGACCGCTTCCAGGGCGAGGAGTTCACCTGCGAGTACAAGTACGACGGCGAGCGGGCGCAGGTGCATTTGCTCGCCAGCGGCGAGGTCCGCATCTACTCGCGCAACTCCGAGGACATGTCGCAGCGGTACCCGGACTTGGTGGCCATCGTCAAGGACTTCCTCAAGGCCTCCGACGACGCCACGCCGCAGTCGTTGATTTTGGACTGCGAGGCCGTCGCCTGGGACAGAACGACCAACAAGATTCTCCCGTTCCAGGTGCTTTCCACGAGAAAGAGGAAAGACGTCAACGAGAGCGACATCAAGGTGCACATCTGTCTCTTTGCGTTTGATCTCTTGTGCTACAACGGGCAGCTGCTCATGACCAGCTCGTTTGCAGAACGGCGCAAAACGCTCGTGGAAAACTTCACGCCCATCGACGGCAAGTTCCAGTTTGCAACGTGCAAAGACTCCTCCGACTTGAACGAGCTCCAGCTCTTTTTGGACCAGTCCGTGCGCGATTCGTGCGAGGGCTTGATGGTCAAGATGCTCCACGGCCCCGAGTCTTACTACGAGCCGTCGAAGCGGTCTCGAAACTGGTTGAAGCTCAAAAAGGACTATTTGGCTGGCGTTGGCGACTCGCTCGACTTGGTCGTGGTGGGCGCCTATGTGGGCAAGGGCAAGCGCACGGGAACGTACGGCGGCTTCTTGTTGGCGGCGTACAACGACGACACCGGCGAGTACGAAACCACGTGCAAGATCGGCACGGGCTTTTCCGACGAGGACCTCGCAAGCCTCTACGGCAAGCTCAAGCCGACAGAGATCTCGCGGCCAAAGCCGTTTTACGTCTACGACACCACGAACTCGGCCGCGGTGCCGGACGTGTGGCTAGAGCCCACCGCGGTGTTCGAGGTCTTGACCGCAGACCTCTCTTTGAGCCCCGTGTACAAAGCGTCGCAGCTGGTGTACGGCAAAGGCATCTCGTTGAGGTTCCCGCGGTTCCTCCGGTTGCGTGAAGACAAGGGTGTGGAGGACGCCACCACGTCGTCGCAGGTGGCAGAGTTCTATGAGAGACAAGCAAATGTGAATAATTAATTGATGCGACAGGATCATAGCTGATCGTGAATTAGGATTAGTGATCGTTCTTCTGCTCTCGGTTTTCTCGGAGCTTCGAGTGGATCTTGGTCGAGAGGGCGCTGTGGCCCTCGAGCTTACTGCGGAAGTTGAGCTCAACGTGCGAGCTGTCGCGCGACAAGTTGGCGTCATTGGTGCAGCCATCAATGGATCGGAGTTGGTAGTCGTCGGCCATCGACACCATTGACGGCATCACCGACTTGAGATCAACCTCGGGGTTCTTGGCGTTCATGTGAAGCGCGTAGTCGGAGAACATGGGGATGTTGGTGAACGAGCGAGAGTTCAGCCGCGAGAACTCGCTGGACGCCGTCGACAGCACATCATCGGGCTCGGTGTCGCTTTGCTTGGCAGACAGCTCGCCTGAGTCCTCAACAACACTGAACGAGGCAGTTTTGCCGTGCGTGGCCTTGCGCTTGGCCCTTCTGTTGCGCAACTCTTGCGTCTTCAACTCTTCCTCCTCGTCGGAGTCCACAGTCGTGGGTTTGTGCGTGCTCTTGATTTCGAGCAAGTTGAAGTCGTCAGGGAAAAGCTCAAGACCAAACCGATTGACGAACTCGGTAATGTCGTTACTCAACTCATTCCGCAACTCCTTGAGGTCCCTGATTGACAGGCCGGAAAAGATCGAAAGGTACAAAGGCCGCAAAGACTTGAGCAAATCCAAGCCCGATTCCCCCGTCACCAATGCACAGTAGGTCACTAGAGATCCAAGAAGATAGAGCATACACCAGATGGAAAACAATCCGTAGGATGAGAAAACCCCATTGCTTTTGCAGTACCATGTGCCCATGGATGCGTAAAAACTGTAGAGCAACGGAGCAGCACCCATACTGATCAAAATCTTCCAAGTAGCAACAACATCGTTCGCCTTGACCTTGACCACGGAGTTTGCCAATGCAACCTTCGCCTTTTGCTTTGAAACACGCTTGGCAATGGCAAACACTGGCGAGAACATGATCGATCCAGGAAGGGCCAACAACAAGAGCATGGCCACCTTGAACAAACGGCCCAAAAATACAGGTACAAGGTTCAACTTGTGGTCTTCGTCGCAGTCTTCGACATAGTGATCGGGCAAGTTGACGTCCAGGAGCATCTTGTTGTAATGCAAAATCTTGGTTTTGAGAGCTAGCGTCTCGGGGAGGTTCTTGAACGTCTCGTAGCCAAGCACCAATCTCCGGTTCATTTCCACCACCATGGGCAATGGCAAGTACTGGGCAAAGTTACCGGCATAAAGTCTCCGGGCAGCCTGAACCACCATCAAAGTTTCGTAGTCTTGGCAGTTCACAGTCACCGCTTTCAAGCCGGTAGTGACCAAGTCCAAGCATTCCCGCACGGCATCCTTATGTGTGGCAGCGTCATTGTACCGCAGCACCATTTCTGGTGTTATTTTGATTGGATGGCCAAACTCCACCACGGCGCGAGAGCGGAACTTGTGAGCATTGAAATAGTTCATGCCACAGGGCACAATTGTAATGTTGCACAGCGGATCCTGGGACATGGCGCCCAACGCCATGATTGCCACGCCGGCTTTCAACGGAAGCAATTCAGTTCTGTCATGCGAACCGCCTTCGGGGAAAATACCGATACAGTTCCCGGCAGACAAGTGCTGGAATACGTACTGGTACACCTGTTTCTGGTCGATGCGGTCCGCGACTTTGTAAGGCGTGCCTCTGTTCAAGAGCTCAACGATTTTATCGGACCGCTTGAACTCCTTCTTCAAAACGAGCTCTGTATCGGAGCGGATCTCGGCAATCTCCGAGGCTCCGAGAGACTTCGGCAATGCCAAAAGTCCACGGACCATGCAGTCCTGAGTAAACTTGGTGTCGATGCCTTTCACCAAAAGCGGATCGGCGTCGAAGTCAAGCCGGATTTTCCCCGTGCCAGGGACCAACATATCCTGAGAGCGGGAAACGGGAATGGAGAGCTGGGCTTTGGACAAGCGGCCAATCACCGGGTGCTTGTAAGATTTGGCAGCAATGAGAAATGACACGCGACGGTTGGCCTCTCTCTTGACCTGGTTCAGGAGCACAAGCGGGTCGACGAATTGACTTGCATGCGGAGCAGCAACGAATATAACAGGGCCTGATTTGGGGATCCGAAACGCCCCACGGGGGCGGATCTCGCGGAAGAAACAGTCGAAGATAACCGAGAATATCCACAAGATGAAGTCAAACAACCAGAGCTGGGGCCGAGTAAAGGGTTTGTACTCAAGCACAGTTGCCGCCAAAGGACGTGCCGCCGTACCTGCGGGGACAGAGTCAGACAGAGGCTCGGACATGGTGGTGTTGTAGGTCCAGCCGCAGAAAAAGACGTTGAGTAGGCGGAAGTTGTGGAGGATATCGCGAAGTAGGGCGGCGCACAGGATGGAAGCACATCGAAGGACACAAGCTGCGATTTATTGGCGTGGTCAATTGCCTAATTTTTTGTAACTTTAGCCTTAGGCATTGGGTGTAGCTGTAAAGCTCATCATGAATATTGTGACACTATTGGCTTTCCGCTAATCATCTTATCAAAAATGCCGCCCAGCAATTCTGCAGGCGGGTTGCGGGGGCCAGGCTATATATATTGCGAGTTTGTTTGAGTCATGTTTCATCTGTTGCGCAGTATGCTGCAAAGAGCGTAGAGCACTGCCGCCAGTACCGGGGTAGCCCTCGGGAAGTAGATCCGGTGGCAGACCCGGTGGTTGCAGCCAACCGAACAGCCTGCACGCAGCGAGAAGAGCATCTCCGGGCTCTCTGAGGTAGCGCGCTGCGAGTATCCCCGGTCTGTGCCGGCCTGGTTTGACGTGCTTGCGGGTCCAGTCACATGTCGTCACTCTGTGGTGTACGGGTGTCGGGGTATCACGCACCCCGTTTCTCACCCGAGGATGCGCTGCGCGTGCCAGCCTCGGTACTCGGCACGCACTGCAGTGGTGGCCGTCCGTCACATACTCCGGCAGTTTCATGAGTCGGGTCTCATGCCGGTGGTGCAGACAGCATCTGGCTTTTCCCCGGATTTCACTAATGTTAACATCACACATTGTAAATGAACAGCTTCGCGTCCAAAAGATATTTTGTTTCGAGATGTTCATTTGTTTGCCGTCAGTCGTTTTATTCCGCTCTTTTCCTTCCCCGTTCTCCGCCGTAGTTCGCCTTTTCGTGATGACCGATTCTCAGCCATTCGCGCCCTCGGCTGACTGGAGTAAATTAATCTTCACAGGCCCACCCCGCATAAGCTTTCCAGAAGCATAAATACCGGGCATTCCCAGGCTTTTTTCCCGCCATTGTAAATTCACATAACCTCTGTTCTGCACGATATCAACTCGTATCGCCAAAACAGCACCGCCATTTTCAGCTCTACCCCACATTTTCGCTGCCAGTGGAAAATTCACATCACATCCACCCCACAATGACGGTCTCCTACAAAGACAAGGTCGTGGTGGTCACCGGAGCCGGAGGAGGCTTGGGTAAACACTACTGCTTGGAATTCGCCAAGCGGGGCGCCAAGGTTGTCGTAAACGACTTGGGCGGCTCGTTGTCGGGCCAAGGCGGCGACTCCAGAGCCGCGGACGTTGTCGTCGATGAGATCAAGAAGGCCGGCGGACAAGCCGTCGCCGACTACAACAACGTGTTGGAAGGTGAAAAGATCATCGAAACTGCCGTCAAAGCGTTTGGAACCGTCCACGTCGTCGTGAACAATGCCGGCATTTTGCGTGACCAGCAGTTCAAGAAAATGACCGACTCCGACTTCCAGTTGGTCACCGACGTGCACACCAATGGCGCCTTCAAGGTGACCAAGGCCGCATGGGAATACTTCCGCAAGCAGAACTACGGTCGCATCATCAACACCGCGTCGCCCGCCGGCTTGTATGGAAACTTCGGCCAGGCAAACTACTCTGCCGCCAAGCTGGGCTTGATCGGCTTTGCCGAAACGTTGGCCAAAGAGGGCGAAAAGTACAACATCAAGGCCAACACCATTGCGCCGCTTGCTCGGTCCAGAATGACCGAGACCATCTTGCCTCCGCCAGTGTTGGAGTTGTTGGGCCCGGAGAAGGTGGCGCCAATTGTGTTGTACTTGGCCTCTGAGGCCAACGACAGCATAAACGGGCAGATTTTTGAGGTTGCCGCTGGCTTCTTTGCACAGATTCGCTGGGAGCGCTCGGGTGGCGTCTTGTTCAAGCCTGACGACTCGTTCACGCCTGAATCCGTTGCTAAGAGATTCGACGAGATCATGAACTTTGACGACTCCAGCAAGCCGGAGTTGTTGAAGAACCAGTACCCCAACATGTTGAATGACTACCTCAGCTTGAATGAGGCCGCTCACAAGTTGCCGCCAAACGACAATTCAGGCGCTCCGGCCGTGAACGTCAAGGGCAAAGTTGTGCTCATTACCGGCGCTGGTGCTGGTTTGGGCCGTGACTACGCCTTGGCGTTTGCCAAAGCTGGCGCCAAGGTTGTCATAAACGACTTCAAAGACCCATCGCAGGTGGTGGAGGAGATTAAGCGTGCCGGTGGAGAAGCTCACGGCGACAAGCACGATGTGGCTACACAAGCAAAGGACATTATCGACAATGTCGTCAGCAAGTACGGTACCATTGACGTGTTGGTCAACAATGCTGGTATTTTGCGTGACCGCTCTTTCGCCAAGATGACCTACGAGGAGTGGTTGCAAGTGCAGAAGGTGCACTTGGTGGGAACATACCAGTTGACCAGATTGGCATGGCCCTACTTTTTGAAGAACAACTTCGGCCGTGTGGTTAACATCTCGTCGACTTCTGGAATCTACGGCAACTTTGGCCAGGCCAACTACGCCGCCGCCAAGTGCGCCATCATTGGACTCACCAGAACGCTTGCAATCGAGGGCGCCAAGGCTAACATCAAGGTCAACGTCGTGGCTCCTCATGCGGAAACCGCCATGACCATGACGGTGTTCAGAGAGGAAGACAAGAACTTGTACCCACCGAAGTTGGTGGCGCCATTGTTGATCTTCTTGGCCTCTGAAGATGTTCCAGTCACTGGCGAGTTGTTCGAGGCCGGTGGCGGTTGGATCGGTAACACCAGATGGCAAAGAGCCAAGGGTGCTGTGTCCAAGGACGCCGAAACCACTGCAGAATTTGTTGCTGACAACCTTGCTGCCATCACCGACTTCTCCACCGACACGGCCAACCCCAAGTCCACCACTGAGGCGTCTATGGCAATTTTGAGCGCAGTTGGCGACGATGACGATGATGACGAAGAGGAGGAGGAGGATGACGAGGATGAAGACGAGGACAATCCAGACAAGATGCCCGACCCAGTCTTCTCGTGGGACGACAGGGACGTGATTTTGTACAACATTGGTGTTGGTGCAACGCGGAAGGAGTTGCAGTACGTTTACGAAAACAGCTCCGACTTCCAGGTGCTTCCTACGTTCTGCCACTTGCCCACATTCAACTCGCAGAAATCGCAGTTGACGTTCTCCCGGTTGTTGAGCAACTTCAAGCCCATGCTTTTGTTGCATGGTGAGCACTACCTCCGCATCAACAAGTTTCCGATCCCGACCGAGGCGTCCATCACGACATCATACAAGCCCTTGGAAACCATTCAGAAGGGTACCAATGCCATTGTGGTGCACAGCTCCAAGTCGGTCGACAACCTGACTGGCGAGGAGCTTTTCACCAACGAGGCCACGCTTTTCATCAGGCAGTGTGACGTCGAGACCAAAAAGTATGGCGAGAGAAGATCGTTTGCCACGAGCGCGTTCAATCCTCCAAAGTCAGAGCCTGACTTTGTGAAGGAGATTAAGACGTCACCCGACCACGCGGCGCTTTACCGGTTGACTGGTGACAGAAACCCGTTGCACATTGACCCTGACTTTGCCAAGGCCGCTAAGTTTGACGACCCCATCTTGCACGGAATGTGCACGTATGGCTTGACGGCCAAGGTGTTGACGGACAAGTACGGACTTTACAGCGAGATCAAGGCCAGATTCACGGGCATTGTGTTCCCTGGTGAGACTTTGCGAGTGTTTGCCTGGAAGGACGGCGACACGGTGATTTTCCAGACGCATGTTGTGGAGAGAAAGACGGTTTGCATCAGCAATGCCGCCATCAAGTTGGTTGGCGATAACAGCAAGTTGTGAGACATTCAAGTGTGAAGAGGAAAAGAGGAAAGTGTTTGATGAGTGAGCCCAATGAACGCTCAATGAAGATTATAGTGACTGTTTGATGTAGAGTAGTAGTATGCAGCGACGTGAAGCTGAGCGAGCAAAGTCACGAATTTTCAACAAGCCAGTGACTCGATCATGAAACGCGAATGCAACGATCTTTCTTGACATGCAACTAAATGATTGACAGCTGTAATAGTTGTAGATGCTTTGTTTCACGAGTGCAAGTGAAAATTACGTGATTTATTTTGAAGCCACAGTTGCGCTTTCCCGTGTATTGCTTTTTTTACCTCCGGATTCGGAAAGTATATGCCAGGTAATTTCCGGTGTTTCAACATTCTATGTTGACGCGAATTTGCGATTTCCGGCCTACTTACGTTCGTGAAGTTTAATGCTATCGATTATTTGAATTCTGTGTAAAGTGCTGTGTTTTGTAAATTATCATCCAGGCAAAATAGTACGCCATGGAGGCGGTTTCAAAGGTTGTATCAAGTCAAGGGTACAACGACAATCTGAAACATCAGTTCCTGACGCGGGTCCCACAACCACGCGGCTATCGCAACCACGCGGCTATTTGAAACAGCCGCTTATCTAAACGTTTATCTAAAAAAATAGTACATTAGGCGGGGCTAATCCAAAACGTTATTACTTCAAAACATACACCCTACTAACGCAGTTATTGCAAAACACATTTACTTCAAAACAAGTGCACTACATAGCTGACAAAATTTGATGCTTGTGTATTTCTGAACTTCAGGACGACTCTTCGCTGAGCTCGTGCAAATCAAGGTCCGAGTTCTGGCGGTAACTGCTTTTGAAGCCCGAGAACTCCACCGGGGTTTTGTTGATTGGGTCGATGCTGATGATGCTGCTGCTTGACTTTGCGCTGTCGAAGCCGTGGAACGAAGAAAGCGGGGAGCTGACTGTGGGCGACGACACGCTCAATTTCATGGGCGGGCGAATGGGGCGGGGCGTGATCCTAAGTTTGTTCGTGGCCTTTGGTTTCTTTGGGTTTGGGGAGTTTGTGGTGAAGCCGGCGAGCGCGCCGGGGGCGCATGCGCCTGAACCGGGGGTGGCGCCGGGGCTGTTGCTGTCAAAGCCGGGGGTTGCGCTGCTGCCAAAGCCGGTGGAGCTGCTGCCAAACCCGGGGGTTGCACTGCTGCCAAACCCGGGGGTTGCACTGCTGCCAAACCCGGGGGTCGCGCTGCTGCCAAATCCGGTAATGGCACCGCCACCAAAGCCGGCGTTGCTGCCGGCGCCGGTGCCGGCGTTGCTGAAGCTGCCAAAGCCGGCGGCGCCAAACGCGCCACCATACGCGCCCGCGCCGTAGCCAAGCGCGTACGCGCCCGGGTCGTCTGGCGCCTCCGTGAACGGCGACACCGACTCCGACAACAGATCCAGCGAATAGCTCACCGCAAGCGAGTCCGAATAGAGCAGCAGCTGCGACGAGTTGATGGACACCAGCAGGCTGGTGCTGTGGTTGCGGAACAATGCGCACGGCGGCGCAAAGTCGTCGTGGTCAAAGTGGAGGTAGCCAGGCGAGGCCATGGGCAGCTCGCAGCTGGCGTGGCCCGGCGGCGGGATCGCGAGCGGCGTGGCGAACGCGCGCTCCTTGCGGTGCTTCTTCACCTTCGTCAGGCGCCGCTTCGCGAGCGGCGCTGCCGCCGCCGCGCCGTCCGCCAGCAAAAGCGCCGTGAGCGACGCCAGCCGCGTGTGCGTGCCCGCGCTGCGCGGCTGCAAGAGGCTGTACAGCTTGGCGCGCGTGAGCTTGGACGCCTGTAACACCTTGCTCATCTCAATCTGGCACGTGCGGCGGTGCGCCGTGTCGCGCATCTCCACGTACGCCTGCGGCACGCAGTGTGCGCGGTAGCGGTCGAAAAACGTCTTGTACCCGCCGTCGAGCACCACCACGTCCGGGCACGAGAGGTGCGGGTAGCGGTCGCCGTTGTGCTCGCGGTCGAGCCGCCGCAAGTGGCCCGCCATGGTGGGCCCGCGGAGCAACGAGTACTCGCAGTGGAACACCAAGAGCCGCGTGCCGGTGCCGGCGCTGCTGCCCATGAATCGCGCCGCCAACTCGTGCTGCGAGCACACGTTGACCGCGCCGGCAATGTGGCCGCCGTCGTACTCGTACGGGAACCGGCAGTCCACCACCACGAACTCGTCAAACTGGCCCGCGTGGTCGCCGCGGAGGAGCCGCGCCATCTGGTGCACGTCGATGCGCGGGATGCTGTCCGTGGGCACCGTGTACGTGCGGATGGACGTGTGGGGCAAGTGCTCGTTGCTCTGCAAGTCGGCGGTACGCAGCGGGCTGCCAGCGGCGCTGTGCGCGGCGTCCGCGGGCGCCGGCGGCTTGTGTTTTTGCGACGGCGACGCCAACCAGTCGTCGTCCAAGGTGGTGTCGTTGTCGGACTCGCTGTGGTCAAAGAGCGGGAGCTCGGCGAAGCGCAGCACGGAGCGGCCCAACGACGACGCCAGGTGGGAGATCTTGGACCGCACGGCCTTCAACTCGAACGAGTTGACGAACGACAGGAGCGAGTCCAACGGCGTTCGGGCCGCTTTGCGCCCGGGCGACTGTGCTTTCATGGCGGTTGTAGTGATGGGGCGCTTGGAATTAGAAAGGAGGGGCTGGTGCAATCTGCAGCGGGCCTTGTGGTGGGTGCGGTGGGCGCTGGCCAGGGTGGCGGCGGGGCGTGGCTAGCGGAGGTGGGCAGGGTACGGGCTGGTCACCAGTGACTGGCCATACGCTGGGTGCGGAGTACGGGCGTGGGTACAAACAGAATGCAGTAGGCAGATGCGTGAATCGGGCCCGGGGCTGTGCGGGAGGGGGGCGGCGATGGCGATTCGGGGTGGGCGGGCCGGGGGTGTGTCGGGGCGGAGGTGTAATAAGGGTCCTGGTGGATTCGAGTGTCAATAAACGCTTCTCACGCTCGCAGGAATGCTTCTCTATGCACGAGTGCGGTGGCTCCCACAAGAGAACGCGAGCACGCTGCGCAATCCGCACCGTGCACAGGGCGTGGCCCTCCGCCTGCCCAAAACAGACTTTGTCGCCGCCGGGCCCGCCCACACGGACACCCCTCTCCGCCACGGGCCCGCCACGCTGGCGCCAGCGCTGCTCGCAGCCTCCGCAACCGCGCCGCCGTTTAAGCTTTGCGCTGCACGATTTGCTCGCTCCCGCCCCTGCGGAATTCGCGGCCCATCTCACGCCGGTTGCACCCGTAGCCTCGCCCAACAAGGGACCCGAGAACAGCTCCGCCCGCTGGGCCACTGTGCTTGCACCGTGCAGCGCTCCGCGGGGCGCCGGCTTTGTCGCGGCCGGCGTTGCCATGGCACGCCGGCCCCCCGGGAACTGCCCCCTGCAGCCGTGTTTACGTTTCCGCATTGATCGCCTGCCGCATTCGACCGGTGCATACCGGGCCATGGCAGCCGTGCAAACCGCCACCACGGCAGCCGCGTGACCCGCTGGCAGCGCTGGGCGCTTGTAGAAAAACGCTCCGTCCCGGGGGCCACCTCGCCCGCAGTCGTAGTTGTTCCGGCCCCACGCCCGGAACGGCTAAAACGTCTCACCCGTCAAGACGCACCCACTTTGTTTAGTCCCAAGGCTTGGCATGGCTCCGGCAACCGCTGCCGCTCCGCCCGTGTCTACGATGGTCGCCGGTGCTTTTGCGGGCGTTGCCTGCGCCGCCGCCGGCCGCCGCCGGAACCGCCGAGCCCGCCGCCAGCGACCGCCGGGGCGCTCGACGTGGGCCCTTTTTTGAAGCGGCGTTCAGGCGCCGTGGTCCGCCCAGCAGTGGCGCTTGCGTCCCGGTCTATTTTAAGCGGCGCTGGCTGCGGACGCGTCCCGCCGCTGGGCTGTAGCGCACGGCCGGAGCCCGCTGACACAATCGCTATTTTTGGCCCCAGGCACCCTCTGGGGCCGTTTTTGGCTGCAAGCCCACACGCCGCCTTCAACTTACGAGGTGCTGCGCCGTCTACGGCGGGCGGTGGGTCCCGCTCAGCGTGCGCCTGCTGCTGGCGCGGCCGTAGTCTCTGTTGTTCCCACCTCTACGAGAGAATCGCTGCTTTCTTTTTTGTCGCCAGCTTTCGCTCTGGTGGCGGGGGTGGTCATGCTGTGATCTATATATAGGCCGGGGTTTTGCAGCGCTCCGGCTGGCTGCGGTAGGGACAGCCGGCGACCTGGGCGCCCGCGTTCGCTGGCGGCGTTCTTCCATTATGTGCGATACAAGGCCAGCTTCTATGTGTGCAGCTTCCGTGGCCCAGGTCAACCTCTCTCATAGGCGCGGCTGTTTCCAGCCGCCTTCTCAGGGCTCGTCCAAGTGGTCGAGAAACTCGTCCATGGTCATGGTGCGGTCCGCTTCTTCGTCGGTGCTGTCGCTGTCGTTTCGGGCGATTTCGCCCTTCCCGTTGCTCTCGAAAGTCGACGCGTTCTTCGCCAGAGGGCTGTCCACCAAGTACGCATGGAGGTTCAACGACGAGCTGGAGCTGGACATCTTGGACAAGCCGCCAGAAACGCCCGACGACATCGAGCCTTTCCGGGAACTGGGGAAGCCCGGGAAGCCGGAGTCCACGCTGGAAAACAGGCTTCTGCTCGAGGCGTGGCCGCCGAAGCCCGGGGGCGGCGCCAAGTCGGCGTAGCCCGAGGTCTGGGAGGACAACTCCGTGAGCTTCACGGCGGGCTCTTTCTTTTTGAAGCGGCGGAAAAAGCGCCGCGACGGGCTGGAGACCGATTTCGCCGACAGCGGCGAGTCGGGCCCGATGGTCACCACCGCGGGTTTGGGTGCCGGTAGCACATGCATGGGCGAGATTTGGCCGGGGGCCAACAGCGGGCCGGGGGAGTGCAGGAGCGTCAACGGCGGGGGGACCCGTTTCCGGCCGGCGCCCTGCCCCGTGCCGCCTTGGCCGCTCTCTTCCGAGGTGCGTTGCGTTGCCCTCTCTTTGGTCTCTCGCGCTTCCCTCTCTTCAACTTCTCTGGCTTCCCTCTCTTCAACTTCTCGCGCTTCCTTCTCTTCGCTTTTTCTGGCTTCCCTCTCTTCAATTTCTCTCGCTTCCTTCTCCTCGCTTTCTCTCGCTTCCTTCTCTTCGCGCTCTCTCGTTTCTTCTTCTCTCGCTTCGCTCTCGAGCTCGTGCTCGAGGTCCACCTCCTCCACGGAGCCAAACGAGCTGGAGTCGTCCAAGTACGAGTCGAGCAAGTCGTCGACATGCTCCAAGTCTGCGTACGGGAGCGGGTCCGGGTCGCGGTCCGTGCGGCTGATGAACAACTTGCGGAGCTTCTGCGAAAAGGAGTTTTCCTGCGGCGGCATGTTGGTGGACTCGCTGTAGCGGAGCGCGTCCGCGCGCAGCAAGTCGAAGGTGGTGAACGGGTGGGCCTTGACGGCGGCGAGCGACGGGCGGCGGTCCGGGTTCTTTGCGAGCAAGCGCGCAATGAGGTCCTTGAGGTGGCGCACCTCGGCCAAGTCCGCGGGCAGCGCGCGCGAGCTCTGGCGGGTGGGCGGGTAGGCGAGGTCGCCCTGCACGATGTTCTTGAAGAGCTCGAACTCGTTGCCGCCGTCGAACGGGAGCGCGTGGAAGAAGAGGCAGTAGAGCACCACGCCCAAGGACCACACGTCGATGCGCGCGTCGACGCGCAGGCGGCGCAAGGCGGCGTCGTCGAACAGCAGGAGCCTGTTGTTGACGAACTGGCACAACTCGGGCGCGAAGAAGGCGGGCGTGCCCATGGTCCTGCCGAGCTCGCGGTCGTCGTTGGCGTTGTGCTCCAAGACGAGCGACACGCCAAAGTCCAGGATCTTGACGCGGCGGTCCGCGCTGACCAAGAGGTTCAGCGGCTTGAGGTCGCGGTGCACAATGTGCTTGTGGTGGAGGTACTGGAGGCCGTCGGCGACGTCGCGGAGCACGTGGTTGAGCACGAGCCGCGGGCCCGCGTGCCGCGCGTACTTCTCGTGGTAGTGGTTGTAGCGGCGCCAGTCGAGCTCGCCCAAGCGGCAGTACTCGAGCACGAGCAAGATCTTGTCGAAGCGCGCGTCGTCAATCACCAGGTACAACTCCACCACGTTGGGGTGGCGGCACAGCCGCATGATGCGCACCTCGCGCCGGATCTTGGTGCTGTGGCTCTGGTACGCCTTGGTGAGGAGCCGCGCGGTGTCCACGCGGCGGATGGTCTTGATGGCCACGTGCCGCAGCCGCACGCGGTCCTGCGCCAAGAGCACCTTGCCGAACTGGCCCTGCCCGAGCGTGTGGAGCAACGTGTAGCGCGCGTTGACGACCTTGCGCCCGGACGCCGCGTCGAGCTCGATCGAGAGCGTCGCGCTGTCCATGGGCGGCGGGATGCGCGGGGTCGGGGGGTGGCGGGGCGGGGGATGCGTGGGGGCGCCGCGGGTGTGCTGGCCTGGCTGCGTGCTGTAGCCGGAGGAGGTGGAGTTGCGCGCTGATGGCTGCGCGCGGGCCGCGCCGGCCGCGAAGTGCTGCAAAACGCTCCACGGGCGGGCGCGGCGCGGCGGGTGGGGCCACGCTGGGCTGGCGGTGGTTTTGGCGTGGGGTGGCGTGGCGCGGTGTGGCGGGTGGGTTTTTTTTTTGTGTTTTTCCGGTGGCTGGCGGAGTTTGTGGTGCTTGTCCGTTTGGCTGGGTCGTGCGGCCTGGCGCGGGTCGCAGACGGGCACGGGCCGCGAGACCATTCACGGCGCAAACGCGCGGCGCCGCGCAGTGAGACCGCCGAGTTCAGGTCCTGGCTGGCCTTGCTCTGCGATTGGGCCGGTCGGTGGAACTGAGAGTGTTTAACAATTGTGTTACTTACTGTCGCTGAAACATTCTAACGATTTTTTATTACTGTCACTGAGATACTCTACGATTTGCAATTATTGTCACTGGATTACTCACGACTGTGTAAATTACTGTCACTGACTTAAATCTACGATTGTGTCAAAAACTAGAACTGAAAGTATTTTACAAGTGTGTCAGTTACAGTAACTGAAAGTATTCTACGAATTTCAATCACTGTAACTGATTTACTCCACGATTGAGTCGGTCGCTGCAACTGAAAGTATTTTACAATTGTGTCAGTTACTGTAACTGGAAGTATTCTACGAATTTCACTTACTGCCACTGAATTACTCCACGATTGAGTCGGTCGCTGGAACTAAAGGTATTTTACATTTGTGTTAATGACTGTCACTGTAAATACTCCACAATTTTCCATTACTGTTACTGAAATACTTGATTATGTTAATTACTGTCACTGACATAAATCTGCGATTGTGTCAGTTACTCGAATTGAAAGTAATTTACAATTGTGTTACTAACTGTCACTGTAAATACTCTACAATTTTCCATTACTGTAACTGAATCACTCTAATTTTCAATTACTGTCACTGAAAGTACTTACGATTGGGTTAATTACTGTCACTGACATTACTCTACGATTTTCAATTATTGTCACTAAAGTACTCACGACTGTGTTGATAACTGTCACTGACATTTATCTACGATTGTGTTGGAAACTGTCACTGAAAATATTCTACGAATTTCAGTTACCGTCACTGATATTAATATGCCATTTGTCTGAAATTAATCTACGATTGTGTCAGTTGCTGGAACTGAAAGTACTCTACGAATTTCAATTACTGTCACTCACACTAATCTACGATTGTGTCAATAACTGTCGCTGACATTGATCTACGATTTTGTCACTAAAAGTCCTCTACGAATTTCAATTACTGTCACTGAATTACTCTACGATTGTGTTAGATTCTGGAACTGAAATATCTCTACGAGGTTCAATTACTGTCACTGAAAGTTTTCTACGAATTCCAATTACTGTTGCTTTCTTCAATCACTGTCTATTGTTCAAGTTATGTCTATTCTTCAAGTACTGTCTATTCTTCAATTACTGTTTATTCTTCAATCACAGTCAATGTGTTCAATTACTGTCACCGCCTTCAACTACTTTCTCTGACTTCAGTCAGTGTCACTGCCTTTAATCACTGTCACTGGTTTTGATAAGATGTCGCTTTTTTCAATTACTGTCACGGCCTTTGATTAGTCACTGCATTTTGATTACTGCACCTGTTTTCAACAACTGTCACCGTGTTCAATTACTGTCGGTTTCAATGAATGTAGCTTTCTTCAGTTTTTGTCACCGCCCTCGACTACTTCCCTGACTTCAGTCAGTGTCTGCCTTCAATTCACCGCCTTTACTTACTGTCATCGCATTTGGTCACTGTCACTGACTTCAATTACTGTCACTGTTTTCGATTAAATGTCGCTTTTTCCAAAAACTGTCACCGACTTCGATTTATGCTGCCTTTATATGCTGCTGCTGTTTGCAATTACTGTCGCTAACTTCAATTACTGTCACTGTATCAAATTACTGTCACTGTCACTAACTTCAATCACTGTCACTGTACCAAGTTACTGACACTGTCTTCAATTATACTTGCGCTATCTTCCTCACTTTTTATTGTCTGCTTTCTTTCTGTCACTACCTCCAATCACTCTATTACTTTTTTGAATCACTCGATCACTCTCTTCAATTACAGTAGCTGTAGTAGCTGTGCGCCACCTCGATCATTATCTCCAGATTCTGTCACTGAAATTTCCCACGATTGTGTCGATTACTGTCACTGAAATTACCCACGATTGTGTCAATTGCTATCACTAAAATTACCCACGATTGTGTCGATTACTGTCATTGTTTTCGAGAAATGTCTACTGTCGCTGTGTTCAATTATTGTCACTAGGTTCAATTACTGACTGCCTTTATATACAACCACTGTTGGCAAATACTAACATCGCCCTTGACTATTACTGTCCCCGACTTTGATTTCTGTCCCCGACTTTAATTTCTGTAACCGACTTTGATTTCTGTCACTGTCTTTGATCACAGTCATTGTTATCAATCAAGTGTCGCTCTATTCAATTACTGCCACTGACTTCAATTACAAACTTACTATCACTAACCTCATATTGTCACTGCCTGCTTCTTCTCTGTCACTATCCATACTCACTCTATTACTATCTATACTCACTCTATTACGATCCATACTCACTCTATTACTATCTATACTCACTCTGTCACTATCTCCACTTCCACGTCTTTTTCCAATACAAATCGCTTCACTCGGTCGTTCTCTGCAACTCATCTCGTTCAATTGTTCACTCCTATCCAACAATTTCCATCAAAGCGCCGCTCACATAAACGGTTTCGGATCTAATACACTGGCCCTTTTTCAATGACTCGGATTATCCATTTGCATCCACTAGCAGTCGGCCTTTCTACTTGCCCGTTTTCTTTAAACGCCCCATCCGCTTTTCAACTCCACCCCCTCGTTCGCCACGGAGTGTCTCCCCCTCGACCCGTGGCTCTCGCCATTCTTCGTTCATGTCGTTTATTCGTCCCAGTCCCGTCCCTACACGTAAAGCTCGCCCACGCGCGAGTCGTCCCTGGCCGCCGCGTTCAACTCGCGGATGGCCTGCTCCTCCTCCTCGGTCAAAGCGCCCACGTCCGGCGGCACCTCGGCCATGCGCACCGACGGCGCCGCGTCGAGAAAGCGCACCTGCTCCAAAATGTGCTCGCGCACGCACTCGAGGTAGCGCTTCAGGTTCTTGTTGTCCAAGCGGCCGTCCAACGGCGGGTGGAGCGAGTAGTCCGGGCCAAACCACTCGTGCGTGGGCATCGCCGGCGGGAGCTGCGCGTCGAGCGCCACGTCGGTCAACACCGAGGTCTCGTAGCACCAGAGCCGCGACACGTTGCGCGGCGTGTAGCCGCCGCCGCCCAACACGAGCATCGGGAGGCCAAAGCTCTTGGTGAAGCGCACGCACTCGCCGAGCGCGCGGATGTTCAAGTTGAAGCACCCCAAGCGGTCGTAGCCCAACAGGTCCGCGCCGTTCTGCTGCACAATCACCGTGGGCTGGTACTTGGCCACGAGCGGCTCCACCACCAGCTTGTACAAGTTCACGTACGACACGTCGTCGATGCCGTCCTTGAGCGGCACGTTGACCGCGTAGTTCTTGCCCGCGCCCACGCCCGCCTCGTCGATGGCGCCCGTGCCGGGGAAAAACTCGCCGTTGTACTTGTGGAACGACACCGTCATCACGCGGTCGGTGGTGTTGAACGCCTCCTGCACGCCGTCGCCGTGGTGCAAGTCAATGTCGATGTACATCACGCGCGCGTGCACGCGGAGCAAGTTGAGGATGGCCAACACAATGTCGTTGGCGTAGCAGAAGCCGCTGGGCTCGTTCTTCTTGGCGTGGTGCAACCCGCCCAGCCAGTTGATGGCAATGTCGCTCATGCCGCTGATGAGCTTGCGCAGCGCGTCGAGCGTGGCCCCCAGGTACACGCTCGAGTACGCGTACATGCCGTCGAAGATCGGGCAGTCGTCGCCGATGTTGAACTCGGCCAACTTGGCCTCGTCCATCTTGGCCGCCATCTCGGGCGTCACCTGCTGGAGAAAGTCCACGTACTCCTCCAGGTGGAACGCTAGGAGCTCCTCCTTGGTGGCGCGCCGCGTGTGGTAGAAGTCCATCACCTCGTGGAGCCGGTACCCCATCACCAAGTGGTCCGTGAGCATGAGCCGGAACGGCTTCATGGGGTGGTGCGGCCCGTAGTGGAACCCGGACACCTCCTTGTTGTAGTGGTACGACACGTTGGCCCGCCGCGCCGTCTGCGGGTAGTACACGGCCGCGTGCCGCGCGGTGCGTGCGTCGGTGGTGAACGTGGACATGGAGTAGTAGTTGAGTGTTGATGGCGCGCCCGGGCAGAAGAACGCCCCAGGGGAAACACGGGGCAGAACACCGGCGTGCGGCCACAGGGAAAACACCGCCGGGCTCCGCCGGGCCCCGCCGACCCGCAGCCCCAAATTTTTTACGCCGTTTCCCAACGCTGCGTTCGGACGCCCGGGTCGTGCGCGCACCGCTCGCCACTATCAACCGCACCCTCGCTCCACCCACATACTACAACAATGTCAAGTACGTCAATTCCACACGCGCCGCCGCGGCGGCGGCGCCGCTGGGCTGCCTGGCGCCGTTACCCGCCCGGTTCCGCCCGCCGGCCCTTAAAAGCGGCCCCCCGCCCGCTCCGCCCCCAACTCGCCCTTACTAACCATAGACGCCGGGTTCGATAGACACATCACCATCTTCTCCCCCGAAGGGAGACTCTTCCAAGTGGAGTACGCGTTCAAGGCCATCAACTCCGCCAACATCACGTCCGTGGGCGTGTCCGGCACGGACTCCGCCGTGTTGGTGGCGCAGAAGAAAATCCCCGACAAGTTGTTGGACGCCGCCACCGTGTCGTACCTCTTCCGCATCACGCCGTCGATCGGCATGTTGGCCACGGGCTCCATCGCCGACGCGCGCGCGTTGGCGTTGCGCGCCCGCTCCGAGGCCGCAGAGTTCCGCTACAAGTACGGCTACGAGATGCCCGTGCAGAGCATGGCCAAGCGCATGGCCAACTTGTCGCAGCTATACACGCAGCGCGCGTACATGCGCCCGCTCGGCGTGGCGTTGACGTTCTGCCAGGTGGACTTTGAGGACGAGGGCAACGGCCCGCAGATCTTCAAGTGCGACCCCGCGGGCTACTTCACGGGCTCCAAGGCCGTCGCCACGGGCCCGAAGCAGCAGGAGGCCACCACCTACTTGGAGAAGAAGTTCAAGAAGATGGACTGCGTGGCCGGCGACTGGAAGGCCACCGTGGAGTTTGCCATCACCGCCTTGAGCTCCGTGTTGGGCACAGACTTCCGCAAAAACGACATTGAGGTCGGCGTGGCCACGCAGGGCGACTTCCGCATCTTGACGCCGGACGAGATCGACGAGCGCTTGGTGGCCATTGCAGAGCTCGACTAACATAATGATATACGGCCCGCGGCCCAGATGCCGCGTGCTTTACGAGACTTTGGTGTAGAACTGCCGTGGGGACGTTCTTGCGCCCATGGTTCGTGGGATTGGGGGCTCAAACTGACCTTGTGCCGCACCCACTTATACCAATAACATCCAAAAAGTGCTGTCGTTTCGAAAGAGCACAGGTGTCTTTACACAGAATCTCGATTGTATTTCGGCCAGGCAGGCGTAATGAAAAGCCGCCGTCAAACTTCGTCACTTTTCTAACCGCAACGGTGTTGGATACAGCACGGGAATTGTCGTTCTGAACATTCAATCTATACTTTTATTGGTGTACTGTACAGTACGTTTTTCTGGCTTCATCCGCCGGTGTTGCCACCGCAAACTACCAGACGTAGGGAATGAACAAGTAAGGGCACGCTTCAAGGTAGCGGTCCCAGTCCTTGCCGTACTTCTTGGCGCACTTTCTCTGGTCTCTGTACGCTCTGTGCACCAACACAATCAAGAAGAACACCGGGAAGAACCACGGGAATGGCGAGGCAAACCCGCAGATGAGTCCCCACGTGAGTGCCTGGACGTAGTCGGCGGTGTAGTGTGCCTTGCGGGCGTACTTGTACCAGCCGTCGGTCAACAACACGGACCCGTTCTCACATTGAATGTACGATGGGTTCACGAGGTCGGAGTATGGCCAGTATGGGAACGACTTTCTAAGAGTGGTGTTGCCGGCAATGATTCTTCTGAAGGTGTTTTTCTGTCTGTTTCCCGTGTCGAAGAAGTAGTGGGCGATGGTAAGAACAACGAACAACGTCACGTTGTAGGCAGTGGACCACTGGTACTCCTCTGGGTGGTGGAACGCAATGTAAAGCGTGGCGTGGCAGTACGTGTACGGCACACCGGCGATGTTCCAGAAGCACAACATGAAGCCGAACTTCTCGTAGGCCATGTCCCACGTGGGCACAATCAACTCCTCGCCCTTAGAGCAGGCGTTGGCGTAGAGCCAGTGGGCGTACAAAAGGAACCATGCTTGTGGCGAGGCGTACCCGTAGGTGTCGTACTGGTACAACACAGTGGCAAACGAGAGGAAGTACAAGGTGAACCACGGGAGACGCACCTCGAAGAACATCTTGATGTCCAAGTACTTGCCCACTCTGGGGTTCAAAGGTGCACCCATGAAACAGTCGTAGATGTGGTTGCCGGTCATGCGGTGGTAGTCCTTCGACACGTTGAGCGTGTACACGTACAAGCCGATGGAGAAGAGGAGGCCGTAGGCGATGGCGGTGACCATCACCTCGCCAAAGTGCTCCAAAAGGAAGTACATCTTGTAGCCGGCCATATGCAAGCCAATGAGCACGACGTTGGTCACGTAGAAGGCGGCGATGGCGTTGCAGAAGTACGGCAACTGCTTGCCGCCCAAGTGCGACAAGGGCTGGCCCTTGGCCCACACGCCGGGAAGCGTCACGTAGAAGACGCCCTGCACCACGAAAAACGCAGTGAACACGGCCACCACGGTGAACGACGGCACGCCGGCGCTCAAGAAGAGCCGCCACAACACGTCGGCAAACTCGCCCCAGGACTGGCCGGCCTCGGGCCACGCGGGGTAGCCGCCGTAGAACTGGGCGCTGAGCCACATGTAAATCATCAAGAGCGGGAAGCCAATCATCATGCCCAACGCACCGGCTGGGCCGCCAAACTCCCACTCAATCTCCTCCTTGGGAATGTACTTGGGGTCGCTCGCAAGCAACGCGGTGTTTTCCGTAGCAGCCATGTTTGCAAGTGGCGGGGAAACTTTCGAGGGCGTGGTGTTTATATACGTTCGCGCTATACGACGCGCCGCGCGGCCCACGTCAGCGCGCATGCACCGTAAACGAATAAACGAGTCCTCATTGGTGATGTACTGAAACGGTTGAATCCCTGATGTAGCCTTTGGTGTTCACATTCGAGGCCGCTCAGCTGTTTTTTTGGGTTTAGTGGTGGATGTTATAATTCGTTCGAGCAATTGTTTTGGGTTGCTTGCTGCGAAGTTCGCCTGTCAGATCTGAAAGGCCACATCTAGATTCCGCGAAGCGAACTCGCATCGGCCGGCTCCGCAGCCGACCCGTACCTCTTTTTCAATTGTGATCGACTTGGAAAACACTCCATGTTGGAAAAATTGGACGCTGGTCCGTTTTCTGTATCTGTTCTTAGTTTAGCGCCTGTGTCCTCGATAATTTGAGATCTGTCGAGATTTTCAGAATCGGGAGTTAAGCACTGCTGTTATTTATTACCTTTGTTCAGATGCACGTTCCGATGTGTTGTGGGGTCGTAATTGTTAAATGTACTTTTGGTGTAACGTTTTTCGAAGCAAAAAAATAATGCTTTTATTGGGGCGAAGCATGATAGTCAAGACAAGAAGGATTGACTTGATACATAACCAGCGGTTTGGTACAGCCTGTTGCAGCGTGAACCCGCATGGCCAATCTTGTCCTTTGGAAGAGTTAAAAGTGACACATACCGTCTCTTTCTTCGACCAATGTGGTCGGAACTCAAAAACGTAAAATTCGCATAAGGTGCGTGATTCAAAGAATTACTCGAGCTGATTTAATCACAAACGTTGAGTTTCTGTCTTTTGGTTCCTTCACGAAACATGAGGGGAGTTTCACCTGGTGTCTCAATGACGTACTCAGTACGGTAGATTTGATGCAAGTCGCTCGCTTGAACACGTTTTCCATCTTATGCAAAAAACATGTTTTCCATCGTGCCGTAGAAATCATAGGTCTCGTCGTCCTTGTCGTCCCCGAGCTTTTCCTTAGTGCAAGCTCGAATGTCACGGATTTTGGCAACAACATCCAAGAACGAAAGAGAACTGCCATTCCCCATCTTCGCCAACCCCATGAAAAAGAGCTCAATGAGCTCGAAATGTTCGTCTTCCGCCACAAGTCCGGCCAAAACGCGAAACACAGATTGTAACATTATACACCGATTGTCAAATAACGCCGTGCTTAAATAGTACCGCTCGCTTTCAATGACAATCATTTCTTTCTCCCGCTCGTACAGAAGCGAAGCTTTTTTCTTGAAAAAAAATGACCCTTCGAATATCTTCGCAATATGATACTGGACATCCGGATGCGTTCTTGGGAGCCCCAAAAAACTCTTGGATGCCAACATGCGTAGATTGATGCCGTCTGTGTGTAGCTGCTGCGACGCGTCGTACCATGAGTAGTACACTTTACCCGACTCGTCAATGTCCATAGCATACGCGGAGGGCGGGAACGACATCCGGCCGTTTCCTGCGAATTCCGGATGTGCCTCGCTCGAGGGCGGGATGCGGAACGTCTGCAACAGCACCCCGGGAACTATCACGTCGCGGTACATGGCGTCCACCAATGTCGAGAGACGCAATTTCCACCGGTACGGCACCTCCGGGAAATTCTCCTTCTGAAGCGCTTCGCGGATAGCTGAAAACTCCAAAACCAACCGGACGTAGTTATGGCTGAGGCCCAAGAAAAGATTGAAGGCGGTGGATGTTTGCGTGGCCACGAGCAAATGGATGCTCTGCAACGCCCGGTGATAGTCCGGGTTTAGCGCCGCATCGAAGCCTCCGGTATCTACCAATAGCTCGTAGTCGCTGCACTCAACCGGGTCCGGCCCGAGCACGTTATATGGCGGCCATGGCGTGGTTTTCTCGCCTCTTTTGGGCGTCTCGCTGAAGAAGACGTAGGTGATGAAGCCGCCCTCAATGGCAAAAAACCAGCATTTGGCCAACGCCACGCCCTGAGACATGTGACGGGGCGTCAATCTCAGAAAGTTGACAAGCAAGTCGCGTGCGCCGCGCAAGTGGGTGTGCCACAGGTTGGCGGACTCGGACTGGCTGGATCCAGCGGTGGCCGTGAATGTGGAGCTGAGCACCAACACAGTGAGCAAGAGGTTCTCCACGTTGCTGGCAAAAGAGTCAGCGCTGGAAAAGCCGGCGTTTTCCGCGAACGCGGCAGTGAGCGCGCTGAAGCACAAGACGGTGTAGTTCTGGCGAGCGGACTCGTGGCACTTCTGGCCCGTGCGGTTGAACTGGAACGCCGCCGAGATGGCGAGCAACGACGTCATCAAATACGGGCACTGCGCCGCGTACGTAAGGAGCACCTTGACCACCTCATTGCTCTCCACCAGCAGGGCGAATGGGAACAAGTGGTACGCCAAGTCGGTCGTTGTGAGTGTACGGAGGTACTCCGTATGCACCTCCGGGAGGTTGTTGTCGGCCACCACGCGGTCGATGAGCTCGCTGTTGTTGTGGCTAAGCTGCTCGGTGATCCCTGCGGGCAGCATGCACGAGTGGGCGAAGTTGGGGAAGTCGGCCAACGTTTCGAACGCCGCGTTGGGGCTGCGCATGCGCTCCGGCGCCACGGCGGGCGCCCATTGGTCGGTTTCTAGGAATTGGTGGATGTCGCTCACCAACACGCTGGCCTCCTGGCAGAGGCTCTTGACGGCGGCGGCGGAAATCTGCGGATCGGAGTCTAAAGAAAGCGCCGACGTCGGGCCCAGCGGCTCGGAGAGTGCGTTGAGCGGCTGCTGGAAGTGCTGCAGCGGCAGCAGAGTTGCTTCGTGCAATTGTGGCGGGAACCCCGGCGGCAAGTCCGGCAGTGGCTCTGGGTGTGGCGAATGTGGGTGCAATGACTCATCCTGCTGAAGCGGTTGCAGCCGCAAGGAAACTAGCAGCCGGCGATGTAGAGACGGCTCGGGCGGCAGGCGTGGCTGCTGGCGGTTCTGCGGCTCCGGCGGAGACGGCAAGCTCTGTTTTACGCCGGGGCCGGGTTCGGGAAGGTGTATCAGGCCGGCGGGGAAATAGACACAGCGCTTTTTCAAGCGCGTGCAGTTGAAGCACTCGGGCTCAGCCTCGTCGCATTTGATTTTGCGGCGCTTACACTCGGCACATCCCTTTCTCGAATACTTTCGCTTTTTGATTTTGCGGTCCATGGCGGTTAGGAGTTGCACTGGTGAGTCTGATGCTAGTGGGCCGCCGTGTGCAGGCCGCGTTTTGTGGAGGAGTGGGTCGGGAGGCCCAGGAGAGTATCGGAAAGGAACCCCGCGTGGGAAAAGAGCAGAGCGAGAGAAAACGGAGCACAAGGAAAAGAAAGTAGTAAGGATAATGACATGGATTGTGGGGGCGCGGGCGCGGTACGCGGGGATGCGGGTGTAGCGCCGAACCCGCGCCGTGCGTCAAGTATGTGTCATGACGAGCACGCGAACACGCCAGGCGCGCAACGTGAAACTCGGGGAGTTTTAGGTCATTGTAAGGACGCGCCGCCTGCAACTAGAGGTTCTGGATCTTCGTCAAGATGCGCCGCCCGTGGGGCGTGTTCTTGATGTTGGGCAAATACGGCTGCAAGCTGCATGCGAGCTTGTTCAAGTCAGCCGCACTCGCCACGTCCAAGCTGGTCTGCAACACGTAGTTGCCAAAGGGGTCGTTCAACAACGCGGCAAAGTGTTGCGTGTTCTGCAACAACTCGGCAATGACGGCGTCGGTCAACTTGCTGATGCGCAAGGACTTCTCAATGACGTTGGACCCAAACTTGTGGAGCGACAACGACACCACGTTGGCGCGGATGTGCTGCAACACCGTGTGCACGGAGCGCTCGTCGCCACGGGTCAACACGTACTGCACGACGTAGTTGCCGAACGGGTCCAACGACAAGCGCGTGGCGATCTGCGCCACTTGCATGGCCAACTGCGCGCGCTGCTGCGCGTTGCCGTGGTCCAAACACCGCTGCAACACGCAGCAGCCGTGGCGGTGGGTGGCAATCTCCTCGCAGCGGCGCGCGGCGCTGTCAAACACAAACTGGTTGTCCTCGGGCTGCAACTTCTGCAAGCACTTCTGCACCACGTGGTTGCCGTTCAAGTCGCGCGCCAACAACACGACGTGGGGCGCCAAGCTGTCCACCACGAGCTGCGTCTCCGCGCGCGTGGACACGCATTCCACCAACTTCTGGAGCGCGCGGGTGCCGTGCGGGTCCAAGGCGATGCGGACAAAGTCCGGCGCCGCGTTCTTCACCAACACGAGCCGCTGGTCCGCGGACACATTCTCAAACAACTTCTGGATGAGGTAGTTGCCGAACGGGTCCACCATCAACTCGACGATGCGCAAGTAGATGCTGTTGAAGATGGTGGTGGCCACCACCGTGTGCGTCGGGGCGCCCACGGTGTTGGTGGGGGCGCCCTGCAGCGAGCTCTTGCCCAAGTCCAACTGGCGCTGCAAAAAACGGCACCCGTGCTGGTCCTTGCACAAGATGTGGATCTCGTCCTTGAAGTCCTCCAACTTGGCGTTGGTGTACTTGGCGGCGTCGTCGCCCTTCCGGCGCGAGTTCATGGACTTGCGGTGCACGTTGACGCCCGACTGCATGTGGTTTTGGCGGCGGTAGTGGCCGGGGCCGGCGCCGTGGCCGTGGCCGGAATTGGAATGGCCGTGCTGGTGGCCGGAACTGGCGCCCGGGTGCGCGTGGCTGCCGTAGTTTGCCCTCGGCGAGTCCAAAAACGGCGCGCCGTAGCGGTCGTTCAGGGGGAACGGCGCGTTCCACAAGTTCGCGTTCACCTTGACGTCTCCTTTTTCGTAGGGGTCAAAAAGGCGGTCGTACTTCTGGCTGGGCCCGTTGCTTGCATTTTGGTTGTGGTGGTTTTGGTTGTGGTTGTGGTTGTGGTTGTGGTTTTGGCTTTGGCTTTGGCTTTGATGGTTTGAGTGGGTTTGGTTCTGGTGGCTCTGGTGCAGATAGGGCTGGAACGAGTGGTCCAAGATGTCGCCAAACTGGTCCAGCTCAATGTTCCGCGGCTCGAGCAACGGCTCCTCCGGCAACTGGAACGGCGCCACCAACGCCATCTCGTTGACGAACGACGCGTCGGGCACCGGGTACGTGAACGGCGGGGCCGAGAACGGCACAAAGCTGTTTCCCCAGGTGGTGAACGGCGTGCTGCCGCCAAACGCGCCCAGCGCCGGCGGGTTGGGCGTCATCATGTGCACGGCCTTGCGGTCGTCGGAGTCTGACGCGGTGGACGAGTTGGCCGAGCCGTCGCGCACGGCACCCAACTGCGCGTCCAAGTCGAGCGTGCTCAACGCGCCGACAATGTCCAAGGCCTCCAAGGGCTCCAAGGGCTCCAAGGGCTCCAAGGGCTCCAAGGCCGCGGAGGCCGCTGAGGCCGCGGAGGCCGCGGGTTGCGCGGGCGTGGGCGGTGCGTTGTGTTCAGTGGCGGCGCCGTCGCCCCGCTCGTCGTCTTTGGCGAAAAATGTGGAGGCGTCTTTGCCAAATGGCTTGCCCGCACGGGCGTTGTGGAAGGTGGACATGGCGCCTGCTAGTGTACAAGGAATGGCCAGGGCCGGGTATGACGTGCTAGTGTACAAATGACTAATATACAACAGTGACACCTGCTAGATCACCGGGAATGCAGGGTGCGCTGGACCAAGGCTGGAACGGCAGGGTGGGGGTGGGAGGTGATGGCGGGTGGGTTGGGTGCTTGGGTGCGCAGGAGCAGGCGGTGTTTGGCGGGCGATTGTGGGCGGGGGATTTCTTTTTCGGCAGGGGCGGTTTTCGGCGGGGGTGTGCGTGGCTGTGGCGCCGGGTGGGCGGTGTTGTGGAGGGTGGTGACTTGGTGAAGCCAATGGATCAGCCTGAAGAAAAAATTGGGCGCTGCACGCGAGCGTGTCCTGGAGGAATGCGCGCAGACGGCCAGGTGAGAGTGCATCTGCTGCACCTGGCCTGGTTTCTTTGCAGCGTTTAAGCTTCGGGTAGTGTTGGATTGGCTTTCCTTGCAAGCTTTACTATTTGGCCTTTCTTTCTGTTAGGCTTTCCTTTGGGCTGGGCTCTAATTTTCTGTGTGCTGTCTTTGCTGTGTGGTGTCTTTTGTGTGGTGCTTCACATTGGGCGAGATTTGCAGTGGCCCGCGGAGTGAGAAACTGGACAGGGCAGAACGCGGTTGATTAGCTAATCTTCTCGTTGGCTTGGCCTCGGTTGTCTGCCACTCTCGGTGCCACTTGCTGTTTTGGACTTGGTCAAAAAGACGCTTTTCGCCTGATTTTCGCCTGGTCCATTTATTGTCCACCTCCGCTTTTTGCATCTTGGCAATTGCGAACACCGCTTGCGAAGCTCCCTGTTATTACCCTCTGCACTCGGCGCCGGTGTCTGTCGCAAAAACCGGAAGATTGAGAGTGGGGCGGGATTGGAAGAAAAGTCATTGCAACCACCCAGTCAATTTCTGTCCGTGCCAATTGCAATTCGCCCCGAGTCTCACCAAACACGTATCGGCACAGTATATGCAGGTTGGCAGCACCAGACTACTAGTCGCTTAAGATCATTATCTATTAATGTAATACGAATTTAAAATGACGGGAATAAGGGGAATCAGATAAAAAGATGGCGTGATAAATCACGTATTAGCCACGAGCAATCTAAGAAGACTTCTCGTGTTGAGTGGAGACTCTGGCCATGGAGACCAAGAAGTCCTCGACAGATCTGTCGTGAACTGGCTTCTTCTTCTTGCCGTTGCAGAAGTCGTCGAATGCCTGGGAAGTAGCCATCAAGTAGTAAGCACCACCCATGATACAGAAGACACCGAAGGAGAAGACCCAGACTCTGACAACAGTGACGATGTCGTTCCAGTTTTGAGACCACCAGCCGAACAAGGCGAAACAAGTGGCAATGATGTCAACAATCAAAACGGCACCAGACAATTGCCACGATGGGATCGAGGACCAGAAAGGACCGTTGGCTCTGGTGACGAAAATCAACCAGTTCTCAGTCAAGGAGATTTGCAAAAACAAAACACCGTCAATAGAGCCGAAGTTCTGGATGATACCACCCTTTGGCAAGAACATGGTGGTCAAGGTGATCCAGGTACCGACAGCCAAAATCATACCCAAGATGATGGACATACCCCACAATCTTGGGAGGTTCCACTTAACTGGCTCAGGGTCGTATGGGGCGTTGTCGTAAGCAATGGCCAAGGTGGCAACGTCAGCAAAGATAGCAATGAAGACAACCAAGTCAATGTTCAAAGATTGGTTCAAGATGGCAATCCACAATCCCAAGAAGATCTCCAAGTGCAAGGACAAGGCGATACGGTACACCACGTAGGCGTACATTCTGTGGAAAATCTGTCTCGAGGTCTTCAAAGCGTCAATGATGGCAGACAAACCTGGAGCCAAGAAAACAATGTCAGCAGCGGAACGAGCAGCGTCAGTGGCACCCTCGACGGCGATACCAGTGTCAGCCTTCTTCAAAGATGGGGCGTCGTTGACACCGTCACCGGTCATGGCAACCAAGTAACCTCTGTTTTGCAAAATCTCAACGGCGTTGTACTTGTGTTGAGGGAAAACCTCGGCGAAACCGTCAGCGTTCTCAACAAAGTCAGCAATCTCAGAACCAGCCATGTCACCACCACCGGAAAGACCCAACTTCTCGGCGTCGTAAATGTTAGTACCAAGTCCCAATTGTCTGCAAGTCTCCTTGGCAATACCAACGGCATCACCAGTTAACATCTTGACTCTCAAACCAAGCTTTCTAGCCTCGTTGACGGTAGCAGCAGTGTCATCTCTTGGAGGGTCCATGCAAGGCATGATACCCAAGATCTCCCAGTGGCCCTCACCTCTCTTTCTGGCAACACCCAAAGATCTGAAACCTCTGGAAGCAAACTCAGCGACGGTGTTTTGGTAGTTCTCGTGGACGTCCTCAGGGATAGGGTGGTCATCCTCGACAGTCTTCAAGACGAACAAAGGAGCACCCTTGACACAGACAATTCTCTCACCCTCGGGCGACTCAACGATGGCGGTAACCTTCTTGGAAACAGGGTCGAAGGGTTGGAACTCCAACACCTTGTACTTGGTCAAAGCAGCCTTGGCTCTTGGGTAGTTAATCAAGGACTTCAAGAAAGCCTTGTCAATAGCGTCCAAACCCTTCTTCTTTCTAGAAGCAGCCAAACAAGCAGTCAACATCAAGTCGTCGGCCTCGACACCCTCAACGGTGTATGGCTCGTGCAAAGACAACTTGTTCTTGGTCAAGGTACCGGTCTTGTCGGAACACAAGATCTCGACACCGGCCAAGGACTCAATGGCAGACAACTTTTGAACAATAGCTTGCTTCTTGGCAAGGTAAGCAGCACCGACAGCCATGGTGGTGGTGACGACAGCTGGCAAACCGACTGGGACACCAATAATGGTGATGGCCAAGGTGTGTCTCAAGATGGAGACAATTCTGACCGATCTGTAGAAACAAGCGACCCAGACAACCAACAAGGTGAGGATAACCAAAACCAACAAGATAGTACCGATACCGTTCAAGACCTCGGTAAAGTGACCAGCGCCACCGGAAGCCTTGTTGACCAAGGCAGCGGCGCGGCCGGTAAAGGTGTTGTCACCGGTAGCGGTGACAACCATGAAAGCCTCACCGGTCTTAACGGTGGAAGAGCAGTAGGTGAAGTCACCGTGCTTCTTGTCGACAGCCAAGGACTCACCAGTGATAGCAGACTGGTCAACTTGCAACAAGCAGTCCTCGGTAACAATTCTACCGTCAGATGGAATGACGGTACCGTCCTCCAATTGCAAAATGTCACCAGGGACAATTTGGTTAGCCTCAACCTCAATCAAGGCACCGTTTCTGATGACAAGGGCGGTGTTGGCCAAGGTCTTCTTCAACTCCTCCACAATGGAACCAGCTTGGTATTCTTGGATGAAACCAACACAGGCGTTCAACAAAAGCAAAGCACAAATGACACCGAAGTCGACCCAGTCCTCAAGACCGGCAGCCAAGACGGCGGCGGCCTCCATGACAAACTGAATGGGGCCAACAAAGAACATGATGAACTTGAGCACCATGTTCTCTTGGTCCTCAGCCATCTGGTTCAAGCCGTACTTCTTTCTTCTCTTGGTGACCTCCTCGTCGGTCAAACCGGTGGCAGGGTCGGTTTGCAACAATTCGTCGGGGACGGCCTTGAAGGATTGGCCATCGTCCTCGTCGGACTCCTCGTCGTCCAATCCGTGGTTGGATTGCAAGTCCAAGATTAATTGGTCAATGTCCTCGTCGTCGTCATCCTCTTGGACGGCTTTGTCGACCTTTTCTACTGTTGGTTCAGTTGCACTCATGGTGTGTGTGGGAAAGACAACTGGTCAAGAGAAAAAAGTGAAACAGGAAAAAGAAAAGAGGTGTGGTGGTGGGGGGCAGAGGGATTTATATGGCTGGGAAATTCCCGCATTTCTTTTTTTATTGGGCCAATTTCAATTTGTCCCGCTTCCGCCGGCCGTGAGGGAATTTCTCAATATACAAATGGGCCCCATTGGGCAACCATGTCGCGCGCGCGTGTGTGCCGGAAAACGTCGCGCCTCGTGCGTCGGCTCTTGTGCGTGGCTACTCGAATCCCGGCCGGAGGCGACGGGTCGGCGAGGGGTTTGGGCTCGGGGCGAGCGGCTTCGTGGTGGGGGCGCCGCTGCCCTGGCCGTGCACCCCGTGCACCCCGTGCTGCGCTGGCGGCGATATCCGCGGCGAGTGCTCGGCCCGCTCGGCACAGCAGGTTAAACTATCTGTCGGTTTCATTCTTCTCCCGGCGCAGGTTATCGCTCGGTTCGGATAAACGCACTGGCTGCATCGACCGAAACATGATAGACCCGGGTGCCGACTTTGACACAAGTACGAATAAACGGCGAATTCCCGCCAAACACACCAAAGTAAATTGGCCGGGCGGTGGAGCACGGCCTGTAATTACGGCCATGTCTACAGGGTGCCCATTTGGCGCTTGCATTCCAACTCTATCTTTAATCCCGGCTGGAGAGCACCCGGCGCCTGCACGCGGCTATCCAATTGAAGGCGCTGGTTTATCAGTTTCGCCAACGTCAGTGCGCATGGGGCCAGAATAGCCGGAGAAGAAAACGCAGACGAAAGCAGCAGATAGGCAGCAGCCACACCGTGGAAATTGAGGCGGCGGCGGAGAAGTGCCCCCCAATTGCGACGGCAACGTAAACACAAACACAAGCACGCCATTAAGCACCGGATCAAACCCTACTTTAGGCTCCGCATGCACAGAGCGGGTGCTGGCGCGGGCCGATCTGCCGACGGAAGCCTAATGGTCGGCAACCTTGTGTGGCGCCGTGCCACGATGACATCTACAGCAGGCGGCAGCGTCCGCACGACGTTAGTGCCAGCCAATTGCTTGCAACACAAGCGGGGCCCCCAATCCGGCGGGTGCGGGCCGCCCTCACCTCAGAAAATGTCGCACTGTTTACTATGTGCCCGTTTCCTCTCGGCTCCTTGTTTGGAATTGCCGCTGCCTCTTTGGGCCAGCCACCAACACTCGGCTCCTGCACACGCCGGGCGGCAGCCGTCGGGATTGTCCCTCGGGTTCGGAACTTTTCACGTCTTCTGCCGTTCGGCGTTCGGCCGCCAGAGGGAGCGCCGCCGCCGCCCGGCTCGTCCGCACACGCGTGGCGGCGCCCGCGGCGGCGGGGGTTTTTTTTCGTTGCACATTCCACTGTTGCAAATTGCCGCTCTCCATTGTGCCGCCTCTCATTTGTCGGCGGGGTCGCTGGGCGCACTCGCACAACGGTTCTATTGCGGCCGGAAACGCTCGGGTGGTCGCATTGGGCGGCAGAACAAATAATTGGTTCCTGAAACGGCCATGTAACAACCCCGATGCTGGCTTGAAACACCTCTCACCCTCGGCTCGACCCGAGCTGAAACGTAAACCGGCGTGGGATTCCAAAAATTCCCCCTCCCTCCCTCGCTTCTCTACAATGTCTCATCGTATAAAATCGCTCACTGACTCGGGACATGCGTGAAGCTCGGCGTACATCGTAAAAGCCGCTTCTCCAGATCCCGCCTTGGCACGAAGTTTGCAACAATGCATTTCCGCCCGCCCCTCCGCCACCACCGGGATGTGCAATCTCGCCGGGCCCCGCAATCGCTGGCGGCGCCCCTTGCCCGACCTGCTTTCCCACAATTATCCCTCGCACCGACTCCCCCACTTCCCCGCGCTGATTCGCCAATCTCTGAGGCATTTTCCCGCTGGTGTACGGCTGCAAACGCCTATGTGCCTGAGATGACAGCTTTGTGCCTGCCCTCGGTGCAGATGCAACCGGTCCCTCGATTTAGTTTCATTGGCCGTTCCGAGCCCTCGGCAGGCGGCCACGACGTGTGGCTCCGGTGACGTGTTGCAGCGGGAAATGGCCCCAGCGACATTTTTCTGCCATGCCCGCATCACCCAGCACCGCCCACACGACCGTACCTGCGAGGCCCCGGGCTGGCTCTGGGGCCAAACAGCCGCTAGCCGCCCCTTCACCTGGGCCAATTTGAGGCATTTTAGTCTGGCGGCGCATCGGCATTGGCTGGGTGTTGCAGGACGTTGCTGCCGCCTTGGCCCTCGATCTCCCTTTGCGCTATTTTACGAGCACGCCCGTTTTAGATGTGAGACGGGCAATCACTTGGAATGCGGCCGTAACATGATTCCGAACGACGGACTCCGCCTGGTGCCTGGGCACTTGCCGGTTTCAGGAGGCACTGGTGTTTGGCCCGAGTGGGTGCAGTGTAATGACTAGTGGGTGCAGTGTGATGGCTAGTGGGTGCAGTGTAATGGCTAGTCGAGACTGTTCGTGGAGAGTAGAAGAGAGAAGGAAATTGGAACAGTGGCTTATTTTCTCTCTTCTCAGGACTTTTCTTTCTGCTCTCCTGTAGTTGTTGAGCTGGTGGTGCGAGCGGCTGTTGCAGCCGATTATTGCAACGGCTCTGGAAAAAAATGCATTGTCTCCGTGTATTTTTCTTTCATCTTCTTACAGGCCGTCGCCACCTTTGCCTGTAACAATACTGGGCTGTATCATTGACTGGGACTGAGGTGTAGTGTGGCCTCTTGCCGGATCCGGAAGCTGCGTGAAGTGCCAAATGTGACACCCGGGTGCATTGAGAACAAACTGCCCAAACAGGCAGCGTGGCGCCGGGCGGTGCCTGATGCCGGGCGCCGAAAGAGCATCTCTGCTCACATCGACGGCTACATCACATCGACGGCTACATCACATCGACGGCTACATCACATCGACGGCTACATCACATCGAGAGGTAAACTACAAAAGTCCCACGCGTCAAGCTGAACAAACCAGCGAAACTTGCAGAAATCGCCTGGGTAAAGAAGTCAATGGGTCAAACCCAATACAATGACTATAGAATTGAGTGGGTAGAGCCGCCACAAGCAGCCCGGAACGGCATGTCGGGGCCCAACAATGCCCGGCGACGCCCGCCGCGCCACGGCGCCGGCGCGTGGCCCTCTACCCCTATGCAAATCACTCCACGGTCTTCCGTTTCTGGATCCACCAGCGGAGCGGGCGCCCCATTCTCTGGAACACGTACACCACGCTGCCCATGAGGCGGATGGCCGCCAACGCACACACAACCCACAAAATGACCGTCAAGAACACGGTGGCGTTGCGGGAGTCGTTCCACACGTTGTTGGTCTTGCCGCCCGCCGCCAACACAATCGCCACCAAGATGGCGTTGGTCAACATCCACACCAACACCGTGACCGTGCGGATGAAGGCGTAGTAGGAGTCGTCCCTCTCCTTCTTGGACTTGATGCGCGGCTCGTAGGCGGCGGGAATCTTCAAGTCGTCCACGGTGTTGACGTAGGCCTTCTCCAACTCGTCGGGCAGGCCGGGCACCACCATCATCACCAACTGGCCGTCCACGTCGGAGACCTTGGCGGTGCCCAAGTCCTTTGCCTGAGGCGTGTCTCTGTTGCCCCACGACACGTCGTGGATGTTGCAGAACGAGTAGATGTTCAACACGTTGACGTAGGACGGCGAGAGCAACAAGTACTGGGCAAAGGACGTGAACATGAAGGACGGCTCGCCGTGGATGACGGCGCCAATCGCGTAGAGCAAGTAGGTGCTGACCATGGACACCACCAAGTCGCGGAACTTGCCGTTGGTGAAGAGCATGTCCGCGGAGAAGTGGCCGCTGGTCTCCTTCATGACGAGCTTGACGGTGTTGATGGCCAAGTACACGGCGCCAAAGAGCAAGTAGGCCATCAACACGGCAAACAGCACGGTGACGGCGTAGTACAACTTCTTTGTGCCGCGCGGGGTGTTGCCAAAGGCGAGCACAAAGGTGCACACGACGCAGGCAACGTAGATCCAGAGGAACGCGGTGGAGATGTACTTGCCGAGGGCAAAGCCCACGGTGGGCGAGCCCAAGTTCTTGGTCAAGATGCGGAACACGAGGAAGAAGGACAGGAGCGAGAACCACGACACCAACACCGTGACCAAGTGGTAGTAGAACTCGAGCTGGAGCCACAACTTGCGCGCGAGCGAGTGGCGCGTGCGCCAGATCTGGGTCCAGTGCACAATCAGGTACATGGCGGCGAACAACGAGCCGTTGAGCCAGCGGCGGCGCTGCAACACAAAGTCGTCGATGGTCTCGGGCACGTCGGTCTCGGCCTTGGCCGCGCTGACGTAGCGCAACACGTAGTTGCGGTCGCGCTTGGCCACCAACTCGAAGCACAAGATGCGGTCCTCGGCGAGGTACATGTTGGACGTGAAGAGGCCCGCCTCCTGGAAGTTGCGCTCCTTGAGCGCGCGCTCGTCGTCGTCGGCGGCGATGGTGGTGGTCTCGTGCAAGAATTCGCCCTTGAAGTACTTCTCGAGCGGGCCCTGGCCGTCCACGTTCAACAACGCGTCCCAGCGGTACGCGGAGAAGGCGCCCGGGAGCACCGAGATGAAGCCAAACACCGACTCCATGGGCTTGTCCAACACGTTGGAGATCTTGTACTCAAAGTTCTGCGCCGCCACCAACGGGTTCAGGAGAAGCGCCTTGCCCGGGCCGAGCCCCACGCGCATCTCGCCGCACGCGCCCGCCACGTTGGGGTCCTTGAACGCGCTCCACAAGTGGTAAAAGGCGTTTTTCTCGGGCTTGGTGCCGCAGTCCAAGAGCATCACCACCTTGGGGCTCAACACCGGCGCGAACGCCTGCAAGCACCACCGGTGCGAGTTGATCTTGCGGGCGTTCTTCTCCTTCAAGCAAAAGACGAGCTGCACCGGCGTGCGGTTCTGTGCCAAGTGCACGCGGTCCGACACGCGCTCCACCCCGACCGTGCTCGTGTACTCGTACACGTGCGCACGCACGTCGCGCTGGTTGACCTTGGACTTGGCGTAGCCCTCCTGGTACACGCCCAACGCGGTGAGGAGCTTCTGCGTGCGCTCGTGGAGCTGCAGGCGCCCGTCGTTGACAATCACCACCGTGATCTTCTTCCACAGGCCGTCGCCCCACACGGGGTCCGTGCGGCTGCTGAGGTTGTGCACATTCTCAAACACGCCCTGGAGCGTGCGCCCCAAGAGGAGCTCGTCCTCGTTGTACATGGTCACGCACACCATGATCTCCGTCGCGCGCGCCGGCGCGTACATCTGCTGCCGGAGCGTGTACTGGCACCGCCCAAAGTTGGACGGCCCGCACGTCACGCCCGAGTACCGCACAAACGCCGTCTCGTCGCTGTCGCCAAAGTCGCGCCGCACGTACGTGTTCAACAACAGCCGCGGCACCGGCGCGTCAATCACGTAGTTGCCGTGCACCAACCGCGCGCGCTTGATGGTCTTCAGGTAGTTCAACCGCGGCGTGAAGTCGTCGTCGTCGACGTCGCGCGCGCGCGCCGTGGGCCGCCGGAGAAGCTCGTCGTCCGCGTCCGAGAAGAGCGAGTCGTCGTCGCCGAACGGGTCGTCCGCGGCCGCGCCGAGCCCCGCGGGCTCGCCAAAGCTCTTGATCGTGGCGTCCTCCACCAAGTTGGTGGTGTAGTCGTTGGTCTCGCGCCGCGGACTTAGCGCCAGGAGCCGCTGCCCGGCCTCCGCCACGCTCTGCCGGTTGTACGTGGACGCCGGGTACTCGAGCCCAAAGTACTCCGTGGACCCGGGCTCCGAGAACCGCACGTTGGGCCACGTCTGCCGCTGGAGGCTCTCGCCGAGCTTCTCGTAGAACTCGTCGTTCTCCTCGGAGACGGCGGTGTTGGAGTTGGACCCGCCCAGGTGGATGCGGGCCGACGCGAGCGGCCGGGACTCGGCCCACTCGCCCTTGTCGTCGCGGAAGAGATCGTCCTCCTCAAAATGCATGGGTATGTGGCGCCTGTGGGAAAGGGGGAAAGACGGCGGCAGCAGCAAGGGTAGGGTGCCAGGTGCGACGTGCTGAAACCGGCTGAGGCGAGATGCTCCGTGGGGAAGCGTTCTTTTTTTAACCGGCAACCTGCGCACCCTGCTCTTTTGTTTGTGTTTGCGCCGCATCGGGCAAATGAAGCGGCGGCTTTCTGCAGGAACGCTGCGTCATGCCCGCGTATGCACGTCCCGAGGCCGGCCCAGCCGCTCTCGCACTCGCCAACCCACAACACTAGCAAAAACAACGTGCAGCGCGGGCCGGCCGCGTGCCTCCATGCACGCCCAGCCGTGCAACGGGCCTCGCACCCCAACAATGGCCGCCGCCGTAGCGACCGCAACGGCTCCGGCGCCCGCGGCGCCCACGGCTATTTCTCCGCACGTGTGGGCTCGTCGCCGTCGCCGCCACCGCCGGGCGTCGCTTCAACCAACCGGCGCTATTAATAGCACCGCGGCAGCCGCGTGCTATGTTTAGAACAGAGTTCCTTCCTCTATTCGCGCCGCGTGCAGAGCACGCACGCGTCGGCGCTCCCCAAGCCCTTCAAGCACAGGCTGTGGTAGCCGTGCGCACACTTGAAAACCGTCAACTCGCAGGCTGCAAACGCGTCGTCGCCGAGCAGCATGCGCCCCGCCGCGCGCAGCTGCCGCGTCTCCCACGCCACGGCGTGCTGCGCAGAAACACCGCTGCCCCACATGATTTTGCCGCAGCTGGTGCACCGCTTGTCGCGCACCAACCAGCCCCGGAGCGCGTCTGCGCGGGCCTCCAGCATGTGCTTCTGGATGGCGCCGTTCACCTGCGCGAGCGTGATTTTGTGCGTCTCGCCCTCGAAGTAGTACGCCGTGAAGATGTCCTGGAGAACGCGCCGCACGTTGGCGAGCTGCGCGCTCTCCATCACGCCGGCGAGCACGACCGTGCACTCGCCCGCGCCCGCGGCGTGCCGCCGGTCGTCGTCCATGATGCGCCGGAAACAGCGGTAGATGCCGCCGTTCAAGGCCTCGCACACCGCGCCCGCGGCCGTCTTGTGCAACGCCACCAACGCGCTGACGAGCGCCTGCCAGCCGCCGCCGCCGTCGTCGTCGTTGCTGCACACGGCGATGGCCTCGGCGACGAGCCGCTCCAACCGCGCCGTGTCGCCCGCGCCCTGGGCAGCGGCAATTCCGCGAAGCTGCATCTCGAGCGCCTCGCTGTAGCGGCCCTCCTCGGCGAGCAACGCCGCCGCTCCCTCCGGGCAGTTGTGCGTGGCCATGGCGGACTTCAAGGCCTGCGCGTCGCCGCAGCCAAGCAAGAACCGGCCGTGTTTGCGGGCGAGCGCCGCGGCGCTCGGCGGGTCCTTGTCGCAGAGAATCTCGATGTGGCGGCAGAGAAGCGGCGCCCTGTCCGGGCCGACGTCGTCGTGCTCCGCAAACAACACCAGGAGGTACTCGTGGGCCACGTCGCGCAGCGCGCAGCTCAACACCATGGCGTGCAAGGCCTTGTTGTGGGCCTGCGCCAACGCGGCCATTTGCGCGGGGAACCGCCCCGCCAAGGCGTCGAAGTTACGCTCCACGCGCTGGAGGAAACGCGCCCGCTCGGCGGCCGCCGTGTGCGGCGAGCCCGCGGCGGCCACGAGCCCGGCCAACGCCGCAAAGTCGCCGCCGCCGCCACCACCGCCCGCCGCCGCCTGCGCGAGCCACACCTCGAGCGCCTTGGCGTACCGCGCGCTGGCCTTGTACACGTTGAACGCCACGGTGTAGAAGCCGGCCGCGCGCATCTGCTCAAGCAAAAACTCCTCGTTGACCACGTCGTACACGGGGAGCAAGCACTCCAAGGCCAACTCGCAGTCGTCGTGGTGGAGGTCGCCCGCGCTGCACAACACCTCCACCGTTTCCTGGAGCGCGGACTCGGAGAGCCGGATGAACTGGAAGTACTTGGGGTAGTTGCGGGCGACAAAGATAGCCAAGTGCACCACGTCCGCGTGCCCAAAGTCCGCGCGGTGCATGTGGAAGATGTCGAGCAACGCGTCCACAATGTACTGCCTGCTGAGGCGGCCCTTGGCGTCCGTGTTGAGCGCCGGCGTCTCGAAGAACTCGTTCAACGTGGCGAGCATCTCGAACGCGTTGAAGCGGAGCAATTTGACGAGGTACGGGAAGAGCGTGGGCGGTTCCAGGCACGCGCCGAGGCCAACGGCCACGCCCGCCACGCGCTCGGGGCTGAACACAATCGCCGCCACGGCGTCGCGGCCGCGCGCCTCGCGCTCGGGCGCCACAAACTCGTCCGTCGGGAACTTGCGCCCGCACAAAACGTACGCCATGTAAGTGTAGACGAGCAGCTTGTCGGAGTCCGCGAGCGTCGGGTCGTCGAGGTCCGCGAGGAGCCGCGCGAGCGGCGTGGCAAAGTCCTGGAGGAGCGTGTTCCAGATGTACGCCGAGCACTCGCGCAAGCCGTGCAGCTCGCAGAGCCGCAAGGTGGTGTCGATGTTCAACGTGGCCGGGTCCAAGAGACACACCATGTGCGTGAGGCGGGCGCCGCCGTGCGCCGCCACGCAGTGCTCCACCAAGTCGCGGAAGAGCTGCGGCGACACGTTGCGCACCCGCCGCGCCAAGATGAAGTCGGACAAAACGGCGAAAAACGCGCTGCGGTCCGCCACCGCGTGCACGCGCTCGAGAATGTCCAAGAGATCGGCGGCAATGGGCCCGCCGCGCGTGCGCGTCACCGTCGCCACCAAGTGGAAAAAGAGCCGGAGCGTGGTGGCGTCCGCCGCGTCGGCTGCGAAAAGCGCCGGCGCCGCCTCGCGCATAATGTCCACGAGGAACGGCTCCACCACGCGCACGCGCTCGTGCTGCAGGTGCGGCAAGCCGCGGAGAATGAGCCGGCCAGGGTTGTCGGCGCCGTAGAAGGCGTACGCGGCCGCGAGCGCCCGCGCAAAGTCGCGCTGCGCAATGTGCTCCATCAACGTGTCGGCCCACTTCAACGGCTTGCCCGAGTACACGGAGCGGCCGCCGCGCGCGACCGGCGCGTCCACGAGCGCCACGAGCCGGTGGCGGAGAATCTGCAACGACGCCAGCGCGCGCCGCCACGGCGCGCTGCCGCGGAGCTCCACGCTCGCCAACGTCTGCCCGGCGAGGCTGTCCGTGCCCACGTGCACGAGCCCGCCGCCGTTGGGCGCGTAGTAGAGGAAGTGCACCGCGGTGGGCGCGCCCAGCACGGCCGCGGCGAGGATCTCCGAGTTGAGCCAGCGGAGGCACACGACGTCCTGCGCCGCGTCGGGCGTCGTCCAGCGGCCGCTCTTCAGCATGGTGATGGGCGGGATGGCGCGGTCCTTGTCCTTGGCGTCCGCGAGCACCTGCGCCATGTTGCGCGGGAGCCGCGAGTTGTGCACCTCGAGCACCGTCACCACGTTGTTCCACGAGTACGCCAACTTGGCGTTTTGCACGCCGCCGCCGCGCGCCGCGAGGCACGGGTACCACGCGAGCGCGGCCTGGGCCGCCGCCGGCGCGCCCGCGCGCACCGCGCGCGAGCGCCCGATCTTGAAGTGCGTGAGCGGGAACGTGGAGCTGGCGTTGTTGAGCGAGCGCACCGACACCACCGCCAAGATGTTGGCCGTGATGACCGCCACGAGCCCGACCGCGTCCGTCACCTGCGGCGCGGTGCCCACGGGGAGGAGCTGGCAGTCGCGCACCGTGCAGCGGCCCGCGGCGTCGCCCGCGTGCGCGTCGTTCTGGCCCAAGAGCTTGTGCGTCACAAAGTGCCGCCCCAAGAGCCGCCGGAACCCGTGGTGGAAGAACACGAGCCCGGCCGTGTCCGCGGACACCATGTGCTGGTGCAGGTCGCCGACAAACAGCACGTGGCTCACGGCGGCGCCGTGCACGTGGCCCAGGGCGCCCTTCGAAAACCGCTCCTCGAGCGAGATCGGCGCCACCACGTGCGCCGGCGCACACACGGCGGGCGCGCCGCCGCCGCCGCTGCGCGCGGGCTCCCACACGCGCACGTGCCCGTCGCTGTAGCCGGCGGCCACGGCCACGTCGTTGGCGGAAACGGAAACGCACGTCACGGGCAGCGCCGCGCCCGCCGCCGCGCCGGGCAGCGCCGCGCCGCCGCCGGGGCCCGCGCGCGCC